>VDFB02028660.1:0-11868 GCA_007258455.2 Sequoia sempervirens
AAAGTTTGAGGAGGACGTAAGTGTCTAGGTTGAGAAAGAACCAGATTGAGAGCATATTTAAAGATGTATTGACAAAGAAGATAAAAAAAGAAAATCAGAGGACGTCTGAGTTTCAAGTATTCATTTGCTTCCCTGTTGAATGCTAGTTTGTGGTAATCTGAAACCACCATTAATGTGAGTTCGTGGTAATCTGAAACCATCAGTATGTAAGTTTGTGGTAATCTGAAACCACTAGTAAGTTAGTTTGTGGTAATTTGAAACCACTCATATGCTAGTTTCATATGTTAGTTTGTGGTAATCTGAAACCACTCATGTTATTTTCTATATATGAGTTTGTGGTAAACTGAAACCACCTATATCTGAGTTTGTGGTAAATTGAAACCACCTATATGTGAAATTTGAAACTGTAAGAGTCTGTCAATGGTTCAGATGATGAAAAGACAATGATGTAATATTTATATAATTAGCTAGTAGTAGAAATTAGGGGAGTGGGTTGGAACATTATAATTTCTACTAGATATTGTCTGGTTAAAGTGATAAAACAAATCATTGTAAAATGCATAATTTCTACTGGATATTGTCTGCTAGTCAAAAAAAAGTGGATAAACAAATTGTACGCAATGTTCAGGAATCTTCCTGAAGCTTCTAGTGATCTCCTTATCTCCTGCATTTTCTAGAGTCTTCTAAGCCCTCTATAAAAAGAGGCCGATGTAAATCTTTTGGTCAAGGCAATAGATATTGTGTGCAGCAGCACACTTGTGAAAATATCTTGTCTCCTCTGCCCCTCCAACAATCTGCCCTATTTACATTGCTTATGTGCCTGATTCAAGTGCTGTGATTCTTATATTTCTCCACCAGAGGTTAATTTATACCGTCTAAAATTCCAACATTATTATTTTTAATTATATAGGAGTACCACAACAAATTTAGAGGTTCAAGCAATCAGTTTTAGTCCCTGCCTATAGGGCGGGTCAATAATATTTTCGAGCTATGGGTAAATGTTGTTTTTGTGTCTGTTAAGGTTGGGCTGTCTTTTTATTCTCTTGTTTTAGATTTACAATACAGATAAAAACAAGGCAAAGCCACATCTCTGCTCCCCAACTCCTTGCAAAGTAAAATATATTGTATTAAGAAGCAGTAGAAGTTATTCGGTTATGTTAGTGGTTGTTGGGCATTCTCTCTGTAGCTAGCCCCTATATTTTTTTCCCGTTATAGCGGAACACACGGAGGTCAGATTAGGCTCATCATCTTTGGCGCCTAAAGCCATTGGGAGAACTAAAAATGAGTAGGTTGACCGCTTTAATTACTTTTGTTGGACAAAATTTCAAACAGTTTTTGCTCGCAGATGTTAATAGGGCCATTATAATCCTTTAGTCTGTGTGTTCAAAGTACTGATATGGCTGTTGTGATCACTTGCTAGAATCTTGTATTTACTCTATATATTCGCAAATGTTGTGTGTATATTACCAAATAGCATGTTGTAAGCAGATTAAGCATTTTATGTCTATATACATGGGAAAACAGCAAATTATATATACGTTCTTTTAATTAAATTTGAAATGAAAGAATCTGAATTCTGTGTTGAAGATTTTAGGTTAACATTTCCACATTTTTTCAAAATTTTATTTGTTTCTCAATATAGGTAGGAAGTATAAAACCAGATATGTGTAAAATCCCCTTCCATTATTTTTGACAGATGTTCATATAGATTTGCTGTTACATCAAAACTTACAGTTGCTAATGAACTTCCAAATCACCATCATTATTTCTCAATAAACTTCAAAATCAATGTCATCACCTAGACCCACAGTGATGGTTAGTCTACAAGATCAACTCCCAGAGCTGTGGAAGTTAGTCCAACAACCCCCCTCTGATCTAATTTAGGGGAATTGAACCAGGGTTGAGAATTTGATACCACATATAGATTTCTTGTTACACCAAAACCTGCAGGTATCAATGAACTTTCAAATTGACATCATCACCTAAACCCAGAGTGATGGTTAGTCGATGACATCAACTCCTAAAGATGTGGCAGCTAGTCCAACAGTCCATACCGTCCAAAGGCTTCTGTTTTGAGACAGGCAAGGAGGAAGTTGACATATGTTGGGGAGTTTGGCTTTACACCTGCCAATTGCATTTGCTTGAAATCTTCTAAAGGCTTTTCAAGAAACATAAATTGTGCATGTCCTGCAATCTTTGCTGTCCATGTGAGTACATTTCTTTGAACAATTTTTCCAAATAGTTCGCATGCCTTAGTCTATGCTTTCATATTTTGCATTCATTTCTAGAGAAGCTTAATATTGGTAAAAGTACCAGTTTTGGTAAGACAGAATCTGCATGGCATGCCATCTCATATGGGTTGGGCTTAAACATCACACACTAAGCTTTGACTGCTTAAGTGGTGGATGTGGGCCCACTTAACCTATTCCGTTCCTCTACCAAAATCCGTTTGCCTTAAAAAATTACCGTGACCGTCAACAGTTAGCAGTCCCCCGCGCATATAGAAAACCATGTTCAAATTCAAACACAGTATTCCCGCCCAGTTGTGGAAGTTTGGTAGATACCATAAAATATCTAAGAAGAGCACGGTGCTTTCGCAGAAAGACGCTAAAAAGGCCTGATGTGGCGGTCCGCTTAAATTTAGGCCTAGGCTGAGGGCTCTGCAGAAGCTTGTTCCTGGAGGGACAAATTTGGCGAAGGTAGAAGTGTTGTTTAGGAGACGGCATAATACATTATTTCAGCTGAAACGGTAGGTTTTTTAACTTCAGACTGATGGATTTGTATGCGAACGGTGGAGCGAGTGATCGTATGCTTCGATCGTAGGAGCATTCTGTCGCTGTGGGAAAAGATGGACAATGTAACTAAAATTTTAGGGAGAAGGCTTTTTATTTTTTATTTTTTGTGAAGTGAGGCACGAATTTTATTTTTTTCCCTCTTTCTTTCTTCAGAGATCCCTTTTAATGTCCAACAAACCAGCATTTGTATTTGAAATTTGAGAAAAAAAATTTACCTCTTCGGTTCTATATAATGCCTGGCAAATCAGCACTGTATTTGAAATTTAAGTTACCATTTTTTTGTTTTTATATTTGTTATAGAGCTCTCCAGATTTGCTTTTAGAATGTATTAAAATTTAATAATATTATTGCAATGTCAAAATGCTTTATATTTGGCTAGCCAATGCCTGTTTATTTTGTGGGATGAGAGAGAATGAGTTGGCGCAATATTGGAATTGGTTTTCCAGAGAATATTCTGTTATGTTTATGGAGACTGTTTATAATCTTGGGTTCAATTTTAAAAGCAAAACTATTAGAATTTATATTTTAACTTAGATTTTGATTTAAAATAATTTTTAAGAAGGAAGAATAGAATTGTGAACATCAAACTCTTCAAATAGAAGTTCATTTATAAATCCCAAAGAGATTTAGGTTGACATGATTAAATTATTCCAATACTTATTGACACGGGAGGAGTTGGTAGATCCCCTTTTGCCTAATATCTTGGGCAATATCCTTAGAATTTGATAAAAAAATAAAGACAATGATAACTTAATGGCTCTAATTAACTAGGACGAAATTAAATGTGCCATCTTTCAAGTCTACTTGAATAAATCCCTTGGTCCAAAGGGTTTCTTAGTCCTTTTTTACTAGTTTTGATAGGATTTCATTAGAGCATAAATTTGGAAACTAGTAGTGGATTCAAGAAAATCTAGTGAGATTTTGAGAGATTTTAATAACACTAATATAGTTCTCATTCCAAAAAAAAAATTGTTCTATTAGTCCCTCTTTATTACCACTTGATCTCTCTATATAATAAAATTTACAAAATCATTTCCAAAGTAATGACTAATAGATTAAAGCTCTTGGTCCCTTCTATTATCTCTCAAAAATAAAGTGGTTTTACACTAGGGAAAAATATCATAGATGGTATCATTATAGCTCATGAATCACTTAATTCCATAAAAAAAAAAAAAAAAAAGAGTATGATTATCAAGCTCAATATAAGCAAGGCATATGATCAAGTAAGTTAGAGATTATTAATGAAAACTTTTGAAAATTTTGGATTTAACCATAGATGGCTATACTAGATCTATTCTTGAATTTCCTCCACAAGATATTTAGTAGTGGTCAATAGATCACCATGTGGCTTATTCAAGGCTATTCGAGGTATAAGGTAGTGAAATCCCCTCTCTCTCTTTCTCTTCATGATTATGACAGAGGAACTGGGTAGAGGTATAAATAAAAAGATGGAGGTGGATAGGTGGAAAGATATCTTAGTAGAAAAAAATATTCCAGCAATCATTCATCAACTTTTGTTGATGATACACTCCTTTATGGTAGCGTAACTCTTGACGAAGCAATGGTTGTCAAGGCAACACTAGATGACTATATCAAATATTATGATCAACTAATGAACATAAAAAATCTAAGATACATTATTCTTCAATTAAAATAAATCAACTTAGAGAAGGATTGTGACTCTTCTAGGCTTCAATATAGAGAACCTTCCAAGTGAATATATGGGTATACCCGTGTTCCAGGAGCCACTCACACAAGACTATAAACATATTAAGTAAGAATATGTAAATAAAAATTACAATCATGGAAAGTGTGTTGGCTAATATTATGGAGATAATAACCATGATCAAAGTGATAGTTGGTTTCTATCCTAATTTATATTCAAGTCCATGCTTAGAATTAACTACGAAAGCTTCTAAATATTTCAATGGGATACATAAAATCTTCAAATGTAAGGATCCAATGAGATAAAATAGACCCCTTAATTTATTGGGACAAGGTGAAAAATAGAAAGGAGAAAGATGGTACAAGGATTAGAGATATTAAATATCAAATTTTAGCTTTGGGAGAAAATCTTAATTTTGGAGAATGCATGAAAATTTAGAAGCCCTACGGTGTAAAATTATTAGAAGTAAATATTTAGATGAGGAAGAGCCAAGGTGTATCTTTACAATTGCTAACCCTCTTGATAGACCTCATCTTTGGAATCTAGGGTTAGCTCTTTCAAAAACTAGGCTGGAATGGAGCTCTTTTACCAACAGCTTCAATCATTATTGGAGTTAGTTATATATTTTTAAGGGATTACTTTGGGTTAGTCTTTGGGATGAATATTCAACCATGGTCATATGGTATCTATGGAAAGAACATACGTGTAGAATATTTAAAGATAAAGCCTCATCCATTGAAGTAATAATTAAAAATATTGAAATAGGAATATGTGAATAATTCACAAGAGTGAAGAGAATTGGGGCATGAAGATTCATTATACATGATAAAAAATTCAATAAAGAAGGGATATTAATAAAATCTCCTACCTTTGTTAGAAAAACTAGTCATGGGATGGACAAAAAGGTGAAATGAAGGACAACCAAATGGGTGGCCTTCCCAAGTGATAGACCAAACCTTAATTTTGACAGATCCTTGAGAGGTGATCTAGCGGCTGAGGTGCAGTATGTATCCTAATTAATGACCAAGGAGTCCTCATTTAGGAAAGATCAATGTTTTATTCAAAAGGAATAAATAATGAAGTGAAATTTGCCACTCTTTTAGAGGTTTAAAGATTTATGTTGAGGAGAAACTGGCTCAAGTTGATATCAAGGGTATTCATAGATTGTAATTAGAGAAATAACAAGCTAAAAGGTAGTTAATTAAAAATATTCTAATTAGATACATTATATTCTATCATTCTTAGAATCCATCAATGATTTCACCACCAAATAAAAAGATTCTAATTAGATACATTAGATTCTATCATACTTAGAATCCATCAATGATTTCACCACCAAACACATATACAAAGAAGTAAATAAAGAGACAAATTTTCTATCTATTAAGGCATCAATCAGATAGAGGATTATTATCTCAAAGGAAGTAGAGGTTGGTTAGGTTTGGTGGTTATCATCAGTACAACTAAATCCCAAGAAGGAATTTGGCAAGATTGTGATGGGTTAGTTCGACAACTTGAAATAATATATTTTTTAGGGAATTTTGAATAAAATAGAAATGATTGGAGTTGTATCTCATCATAAAAACTAATAAATTAAATTATATTTTTCTTAACTATAATGAATACCTCTATTATAGAAGATGGAAAAATGGATTGTCATACTCAACTATGTCTATGCTTGCAAACAAGAGGACCTCACAATATAACTAAAATGAGTCTTCCACATGGAATATAAATCTAGATAGAGAAATCCATTAGGGAAGTCATGTGGAATATGCATATAAAGGAATCACACATCCATGATGGCATACTATTAGATAAATTCCTCTCCAACTTTTTTTTAACATTGGGGAAGAAAAATTGGAGGATGGTGGCTTAAAAAGTTTCCTCAACCTAAGTTTTAGAAGTGAGGCAATGAAGGTTATTTCAGCCTTCAACAAATTATTGCACTATGTTTTCATTAGTTTTTTCATTGATGTCAGCCTCTAGTGTGGTAATGATGAGGTGTTTGTTGTGTTGAGTAGGTGTTGCAGATGCAACAGGGTCACTTGGTTTCCAAGTGCTTTTGAAAAAAATTATATATAGAGTGTACAAGGTGACAACAATGTGTTCTATGTTGTGCTCTGCATTTCTTCATTCTCGAAGTTGTGCCTTTGAAGGTGTTATATCCAGAGTTTTAGGTTTTGGATCATGCGGTAGTAGAAGATGTGTTTAAGTGTTTGGCCTATTAAGAGGGATATCTAGGAGAAATGGAATTCCTCTGCATTTCTCTATGTTGAAGTTTCTTGTCTTCTAGATTTTGGAATGTGCTAATGATGCTTGTATCTCTCTTCCCTTGGATGGTTTGGTGTTCAACTATTTTGTAAACTTGGTTCATGAATTGTATCTTAGTGGCAGTTTGACTGGTTACATAGGATGATATAATTTTTAGTTTCATGTGTTTGCGCTAGTGATTTTGAATATTCTATTGGTGTTGAAATATTCCAAGATATTATGTAATGTTGCTATGTGGTCTGCAGGATGTTTCTGGACCTGGTGAAGTGTGTATGTGGTTGCTTGGTAGCATTAATACTAATTTTGCCAACTTGGCATGTTAGCGCTATTTACGAATGTGCTTCATGGATTGTGGAAGCCTTGTGTGGTGTGCCAGTGTATATTTGGGTTCTAGTTTACCCTTGGTCAGTATATAATGTCATCTATAATGAACTTATCCTATCTTTCTTATGCCCCAAGTTGGGGCACACTATTTGGCATAAATTACTAAATTAGAATATGACCCAATAGTGGGATGTGCATTTTTATACTATAGGGACACTCTATTATGATCCAACCCTATGGAAAAATATGAATAGGGAATGGTCTCCACAAAATTTCCCTTGTGAATGGTTTTTAGTTCTGGAAAGTGGAGCTGTGATTTTGAGACCTAATAGATTATCCTAATGGTAAATGATGAAACGACCTAGGTGTTGTGTCCTTTTAAACATTTTTTGGATGTATAATTTGATTTTCTTGGCATTGTGAGATAGAAAATAATGACTAGTTGGAAATGGATTGGACTTAATATTTTTTTAATTATAAAAATTAGTCCAAGGCTACATGTATATGACACCAAATTAGGTCAATTTTAGACCTACAATCTATAAATATAGGTGGATTAAATAGCTTTGTGAGTTGGTAAATTTCTAAGTAGTTCAAGTCATGTCTAGAGTCATTATAAGTGATAAATTAATCAACATCATGTGTTAGGGAAATGTACTAAGGACACCCAAATAAAATGTTACAAGATGGCTCTTAAAAAAATGAGAAAACATAAAAGTAAAAGAAAAAGGTACAAGTACAACTAAAAAGAGAGAAAAAATAGCCAAAGCAGCAATCTAGAGTCAACATGTGATCTACATGTAAACATGAAAGTTAAATTATGATTATATGTGCCTTGATTTTGTGTGTTTCAAAAAGGGGTACACATAAATTAAGGAGAGATAGAAAAATTGGATAAAAAATAAACATCAAAACATGATAATCTATGCATATAAATATATCATAAGAACGATAAACTAAAAATAAGTGTGATAAAGTAATCAAATAAGAGTAAATATAATAAAATAAATTTGAATATGATAATATGAAAAACGAGTATAAATATATGATAAGAGATGCATACTTGAGATACTTGCACATGTTTGATCATTATGGATGAAGATGAAATATACCCCCACTTTTTCCCTTGAATGAGAAATCATGAAGGAATATATTATACAGAAATAAATAAAAAATACCCCCCAAGTGACAAGATCAAGTGAAAATAATAAAAATGGACATAGCATAAAAACACAATATATAATATGTAAAATATACGTGGAGTGATTAACTAGTGAAATATTCACCACCAAGCATGTTTATAAGTACTCAAATTTGAATGAGACTACAAGGAAAGCCCAATGATGACCAAAAGTATAAATAAATATGATCTCCAAGGTAGGATGTTGTGTCCTAGCTTATCAGGACTCCTCATGTTTTGTTTATATTAGCCATGTTGGGTCTTGAAATAACCACTCACACTTCTAGAGTGGTAAATCTACTTCAAGGCCAAAGATATGTCACTCCTGAAGGTGGAGAGACTAAATCATCAACACAAAGTGAGTGATGGTAGGTTAGTTTCTAAGAGTGGGTAATATCTCCTTCACTTTGGGTTCAAATAGACCTAGAAAGGTGTTCTTGAAGGCAATAGTTGGTAACATTTAATTAAAAATAAATATATACAAAATAAATAAATTACAGTAATATCCAAATGTATAATTTGACCCCAAATTCTATCACTAGGTCAAAGGCTAACCTACTTCTATAACCTCTATTACATTGATACAAATATGCAAGACATGATCCTCTAAGGATAAAATTGCTTTGAATTGCTTCAAATATGTTCCTTGGGTATAATATTGGATAAAGTAGTGCATATAACTAACTTCCTAATCCTACACTACTAGTGAATACTTTTTTTCATTTTAATGATGCATGGAGGGTTAATACTTCTAGGACTAGTGCGTTATATTGGGTTACAAAGTCACAACCAACCAAAATACACAACATATAGACATGATAAAAGAGATATGATATAAGAATATTAAAATACTAATGATCCCTCTCCAAAATTCTAGAAATCCACATTCAATAAGGACAAGATCATTATAAATACAATATGTAATGCATTAAAGTGTTGCAAAAATTATCAAATTATTATTACATTTAAACTACCAAATGCGAAAAGATAAAACCCTAAGCTAAGAATAAGTTTTCACACTTCATCACTTGAAATTATTCTTGAAGATCCATAACTAGCCAAGTAGACATTTAGTAATAAATATTTGATACAAGATGCCTACCTCTTTGTGATTTGTAAAATAAGCTACCTTAATGGTGATTAGATGTGTAGGGATTGAAACCATATATCTTTCTCAATTTATAGTTGCTTGGAAATGAAAGAATGGTCAAGTCTTAAAAATAAACTAGTATATATAACACATTATATATTTAGTTGTTGAATCCTTATGCAAATTGACTCAATATTGAATATCATTAATGTTGAGCATGGAATACTCTAATATCTTGAAAAATACACTAAAATGGTGGTCTGGAGCATGCATGGAAATCATTCACATAAAAACTCAATTTCCATATTAATTTGGTATGGTGTTTCTATCATCCACCACTAAAAGTACATTTGAATCTACCACCTTGAGATAGATAATTATTTCTAGGTCGGAAAACACCTCTAGAGTAGTTGTAGGATAAAATATGGTCATTCATGGTGAGCTAGGACATGTAGAGAGTAGGTGGGAGTAAATAGTACAAAATGTACATAGGAGTTTTAGAGTTTGTGGGGTCAATAATACCTCATAACACATACCACTTTTTGGAGATTAGGGATTATGAGTACATCATACATCATGCCCAAACAAAGAAAATAAAAGTATCTTTACATTACTAAATCTAAAAGGATACATGAAGGAAATCATTAGGAGTTGAGGATTAAAGATACCGAGGAATTAATCCCATAAGTCACTTTTGTAGTCATTCAACACTTGTCACCAAGGTTGATGACTTGGTCAAATAGGTTGTTGGTTTGCACATCCCAAGTGATCCAAAGGTTGACACCTATAGGACACTTGTCTACTTATTTGTGCTAGATCATGGGGCACTTGTCAATCCACATGATAGGTAGATTTCCTCTTCCTTGCCTATATATGTAAAGCTTCCTCATCATTGTATTTGGGTTGACTAATAACATGATTTGCATTGTTCATTTGTGCTTGTTATTTGATCTCCATTAATTTCCAAGTTCTTATAAATCTTACCATGCATTGAGTGATTTTACTTAACCTATTTAATGAGTGTTGACAATTTTATCATTCAAATATAAAATATTTCAAAAATTAAATTTTGTAAATATTCTATGAATGCCTCTAGAACACTCCAAACAAAGAGATTTGATAAATTTCATTATAAAATTTATTACAAATAGATAAATTTCATTGTAATATTTATTATAGACTAGTAAACTTCTTTGTAATATTTATTACATATTGAAGACTTCAATGAAAAAAATGCTTTCATATTAATAGGAAATAATATTCAATTTTACAATGTCTGTTTTTAAAACAAATCAATAAGAGAGCAGTAAAATAATAATTTTAAAATTAATAAATAAACTAAATAAATTTCAATTATAGAATTGTAATGGAATGATATTAAATTCTGTAAAAGAATTGGTTTGACAGTCATTCCCAGTCAATTCTATAATGGAATGATATTAAATTCTATACAGTGATTGATTTGACAGTCATTATCAGTCCTAAAAAAATTGAAGGCAGGCATGCAGGAGTATTCCGACCTTCGGCCGAACCAAAAATACAAAATTCAGAAATATATGTTGGCCGATGATTTCGTCTTCTTCCTCGCGTCTTGATAATAACAATTCATCAAGCTAAAGTCTTCCACATGCGAAAAATTAGGCCCTTCTTGACAAACCAGATCTCGGGTTAAGGCAGAGTTGGGCTCAGGTCCAATGCAACGCCACCGATTATGAAATTGGGTTGCTCTAATCCAATCCCGATGCTGCGCCAACTCATTCTCTCATCCCACAAAATAAACAGGCATTGGCCAGCCAAATATGAAACATTTTGACATTGCAATAATATTATTAAATTTTAATAAATTCCAAAAGCAAATCTGGAGAGCTCCATAACAAATATAAAAACAAAAAAATGGTAAATTAAATTTCAAATACAGTGCTGATTTGCCAGGCATTATACAGAACCAGAGAGGTAAAAAAAATTCTCAAATTTCAAATACAGATGCTGCTTTGTTGGACCTTAAAAGGGATCTTGAAGAAAGAAAGAGGGAAAATAAAAAATTTCGTGCCTCACTTCACAAAAAATAAAAAATAAAAAACTTTCTCCCTAAAATTTTAGTCACATTGTCCATCTTTGCCCACAGCGACAGAATGCTCATGCGATCGAACCATACGATCACTCGCTCCACTGTTCGCATACAAATCCGTCAAAGTCTGAAGTAAAAAAACCTGCCGTTTCAGCGAAATAATGTATTCTGCCGTCTCGCTAAACACTTCCGCCTTCGCCAAATTTGTCCCTCCAGGGACAAGCTTCTGCAGAGCCCTCAGCCTAGGCCTAAATTTAGGCGGACCACCAAACATCAGGCCTTTTTAGCGTCTTTCTGCGAAAGCACCGTGCTCTTCTCAGATATTTTATGGTATCTACCAAACTTCCGCAACTGGGCGGGAATACTGTGTTTGAATTTGAACATGGTTTTCTATATGCGCGGGGGAACTACTAACTGCTGACGGTCAGGTAATTTTTTAAGGCAAATGGATTTTGGCAAAGGAACGGAATA
>VDFB02028662.1:0-87861 GCA_007258455.2 Sequoia sempervirens
GTGGGTGGAAGGTTATTTGCTTAATTATATAATTTGGTGTGAGAAAGCTAGGTGAGATGGTTATCTATCGCAGTGTTATAACTTCGACTCACCACATGACGATACAGATGACACCCTTTATGGCTTTGTATGGGTATGAGGCGCCCAACCTTATGGATTTGATATTGAGCGATAGCAGAGTGCCGAGTGCAGGGGATATGATGCAGAGTCAGCAGGACATTTTGAGGTCTCTACGAGACAATATCCAGAGGGCACAGAATCAGCAGAAGCAGTATGCTGATCAGAAGAGGGTTGAGCGTACTTTTGATGTGGGTGATATGGTGTACCTTATGTTGCAACTGTATCGTCAGTCTACTCTGCGGAAGAGTGGGGCAGAGAAGCTGAAGCCTCGCTACTATGGTCCATTTCGTGTTGTCAGATGAGGGGGCGAGGTTGCTTATGAGTTGGACTTGCCAGCTGATAGCAAGGTCCATAATGTGTTTCACGTTTCTCGCCTGAAAAAGGCATTGGGTCAGCATGTGATACCCTCTCCAGTTTTGCCACCCCTTGATGACGAAGGGAAACTAATACTAGTACCTGAGGCCATCCTCGAGATGAGAGAGAACGCAGCCGGGCGTGTGGTCGAGAATATCTGGTCAAGTGGAGAGATTTGCGGTTGAGGATGCTACATGGGAGTCAGAGGAGATCTTACGACATCCAGAGTTGAGATTGCTTGAGGACAAGCAATTTCAGGGAGGGCGGACTGTGATGTCCCCATCCTAGTCAGTGCAGCTGGTGACGAGGTTAGCCTATTATTTCGATCCTCGTAGGCTGACAAATGTGTACAGAGGATCATTTGAGGCAGTTACTCAGTGTTTGGTAGCTCCAGTATTGCAGTTGTTTCAATTTGGGCCTTCGCAGAATCTTCTAGAGTGCATTTTCGAAAACTTTCTATTTTTAGAAAGTTAGGTCAGACGGAAGCTGCTATTTTGGGCAGGGCACCTGGTTCAACTATTCAGCTCAGAGTCGACCCAATTCTTCAGTTTGGCAGTCAGACGGAGAAATAAGGAGTATTGAATGATTATTGAATATTGAATATTTTGACTTTATAATAAAGTCACTTTATTGAAATATTTAAATATTTAATTAAATTGGCCTATTATAAAGTATTTCTTATACTTTATAATAAGGTGTTAATATTTGATAAAGTGAATAATTATTATTCACTTAAGGAGACGCCATTTAATTATTTATTATTTCTCCTAAGTCTAAAAGGGGCGAATTTAATCATTTCATTAAAAGATTATTAAAAGAGCTGTTGGGTTGAATTTTTGAAGAGAAGTATATAATCACAGGAAAGACAAAATCGAACCATTATGTTATGCTATTCAACTTTTGTCTTTTTTGCTCTGAGCATTGGAGTTTGCAAACCCTAGGGTTTCTGGCAAACGAAGCGTTTCTGGAGAACGATACCTCTTCAGGAATTGGCAGACTGAGGCTGTGAAATACCAGTTGAAGCTTGCATCTTGGTGACTTCATTCAGAGGTTACAGATTGAGTTTATTGATTGATCCGTCAGGGTTTTGACAGAGAATAAACATCTTGCAGTTGAGGCGACTTCACAGAGTTCACATCACAGAGATCTGGCACGTATTAAGTAAATCCGTACTTCATTAATTGCTGCTGCTGTGGCCGTACTTTTCTGTACCAGCAAGCCGTACTTCCTCATTTGCCAGTGGTAACCTTCAGATCTCAGCTACAGACAGTCAGTTTGGGTGCGCCTAGGGTCTCCAGTGATTTTGCATTGATTTTCAGGGACTAGAGATCCATTACTTCATTAAGCCGTACCATTCTCTCAGTGTTCTGGCGCCATCAAGAAGAAAAATCAGGTTTTTGAAATAAATCCAAATTTAATTCATGTCATAATTTTCATATTGTAAAAGCTCTGGAATGATAATAAATTGATGCGCCCATATTCTCTGAGCATTTTTAAGCTTATTTCATTGTTCTAGAATTTATTACGAATTTTTCAAGCATTTTCTTAGAAAATCGCAGCTTTCTTTTTTTTTGTCTGAAAACCTCAAAAAACACAAAAAAATTCAAAAACTTGCAAAAACACAAAATATCAGTCAAGGTTTCGGGTTGAGAACCATCAGGGTTCTTACATTTAGCCAAAGATGCCTCCAAGGCAATCTTCTCAGAATCAGTCAAGCTTCGCGATGAATCATCCAGCTCGTCCCTCCTATCAACTTGGAAGCCAGAGATCAAAGGCCAAACAAGGGTTCAAAACTGTGAAAAGTTGAGAAACTCCAAAAATTGGTTAGGTCTGGAAGAAGTTGGCACCCCTAGCCAAGAAGGGCGCCCAACTTGCCATGCCTTAGTCAAAATTTTGACATTTTCAAAATTGCAAGTTGAAAGATGAATGTCTAAATTCATTGAACAGGCTGAGTTTAGGGTTTGAAGATTAAAGCAAAAGAAAGCAAATCTATTTCAAGCCCTAAATCTATTTAAGACATCTCTTCCTTTCAATTCTCATCATTTCTGTAGGTGGCGTCCAAAGGAGAAGAATAGAGTAGCAAATTTGAAGTTATATTTCAAGATTCTCAAGCTCAAGGTTGCTGATTTTCATGAATAATTTTCAGACCAGCAACATAAGACCTTGCTTTTTCATGCTTTTTTCATCCAAAAGATCAAAATTTTGAAGTTGAAGGTCAAGATTTTCAATTTTCAGCCATCTGGGTCTCTTCATCCCAGTCTTCTGAAGAATTTTCAAGAAATTTTCTCAAGTTGCAGCAGCTACTTTTTCCTTGCATGTCAGTGAAATCTTCAAAGTTTGCAAATTTTGATCATTTGGGTCCTCTTGAAACAGTCTTCTGAAGAAAACCCAGATCTCAACTTTTTTCAAAAAAATTTCAGATTCTAGGTTTTGCTGCTTTTTCGATCAGTCTTCAATATTTTTCACATTTGATCAACTGAGTTCATTCCAAATATGCTTCTGAACAAAACCCAGGTGCCAGTTTTTTTCGAGAAAATTTGAAGAAATTAGGGTTTGCTGCTTTTTTAGTCTACACTGAAAATTTTCAAAAACGGACGATCTAGGTCTTCTTGTAACGAAATTCTAAACAAAACCCATATCTCAAAAAAAAATCTTGAAAAATTCATCTGTTTGAAGAAGAAAACTAGCAAGCTAAAATTAAAAAGTTGTGCAAAACTTGTCTAAATATAGTCGAGTTTACTGTCAAAATTCAAGTTTCTTAGCATGCAGTACTCTCCCGTGAGATTCAGAACCAAGTCAATATTGTATCTCGCAACCGCAAGCCCGACGATGTTGAGAAGTGTTTTTCAAACGACACCATGGACAAAAAACTTCATCTTAGCTAAAGAGCATGAAAAGGTGTGATATGAGCGAAAAGGGAAGGTATCGGAAAAGGGTTGTGCAATACTCTTCTGTTGGAAATCAAAAGTGTCAGAAGCATAAAGTTGCAGAGCAGCCAAGTTATCAATTAGTGAGTCACCTTTTGGGGCAGCAATGTTTTTCAAAAATGGAACTCATAAAGCAACCAAAGAAGTGAAAGATTCTCTAAGTTTGATCATAGAAGGCGAAGAGATCTTGGAGAATCAGAATATTGCCTTAGATAGTATCAATGCACCTGACCGGGACAGTTTCCTGCTTTTTAGCGAGATGTGATTGAGATTTAAAGCTCCTTTCATCTAGAAGTTTTATTTCTGCTTTCTTTCTATTCTTGGAGCAATTCTTATCCATTCTTTGAAGAAGAGAAAGAAGATAAATTGTAATAGTTGGCGTTTCCTGCTTTTCTTGCTTTCTTAGGTGTTAGTTGTTATCTTCTTTTTAGGTTTAGAAATAAAGCTTGCTTGCTGAACAAGCCCTAGATTGTGAAAGCAAGGAGATTTTAGGGTTCCCTACTCTTCTGCTTGCCTATAAATAAGAGCCTTTGCTCATTAGTTTTCTTTAACGGTTATTATGATAGCAAATTGCGAGCCTGTAATGCAGCAAGTTGTTATTCCGTGTCAGTTCACTTTGTGTAAGAGCAAATTGCATGCCTCTTTAGCTGCAAGTATTGTTCAGTGCATGTGTTTTGTGTTTAGTGTAATCTTTTGTTCTAGAAGTTTGAGAAATAAAATCTTGAGCTTCCTTTTGCCTTGGTATAACATCTCAGATTTCTGTTTATTGTGTTATGCTTTTATGAACTTAATTTCAGCTCACATTGAAAGTAAGTAGGTGTATGTTGGGAAAGAGTTTATTGAAGCATTTTGTCAGAGAATCAACCTTGTTCATTTGTAATTTCTCTTGCTCTGCGTATTACTTGAGAAGTTAGAAACGTCTTTAGCTTAAATTAGTCATAGTTGAAGTCCTAAATTGGAAAATCTCAGCTGCGGCGTTTGTGTTTTGTAAATCTTGTGCTCTAGCTAAACCAAAAAGATAGGCAAATTAGTTTTAATTTACTTTCTTTCACACCATCAGCCAGAGGGAGCTTCCCCTCCTAATTTGAAGAGCAATTTTACTGTGCATAGCTGTCCGTTTCAAATTCACATTCCAGAGGTGTGAATTTAAATGCCAACAAAGGGAAAGCATGGAATAAAAAAGGAAATCACCCAGTAGCATCTAAGGAAATAGGAAAAGGCTCCAGTGGCAGCAACAGTTCAAAGGTAAGTTGCATATTATGATTGGTAAATGTCTTGAAGTCAGTGATGGACAGTTCATATATTTAATTATTATGTGTACAGAAACAAATCCAACATCTATTACAAATAATAAGCTGTGCATATATATATATATGGATAGTTTTGAATATTATTTACTGCTGATATATATATAATTCTGAGTATTATTTACTGCTAATATATATATATATATATATATATATATAAAATTCTGAGTACTATTTCCTGCTGGATATAAACAATAGATCTAGGTCATGAATGTAATATGCAAGAACAGACTATGGATCAAATACATATCATTGATTTAAAATTTAAGATCAGAGTCTATGCATTATATTACGGAACAATATGTAATGGATCTGTTCATTTATTTAGTATGTAAATCTGTGTGTCTACACTATGGATAATATTCATATGATCTGATTGTGAATAACTAGTCAAAAATAGAGGAGTTGAGGGCCTACTGAAGGGGAAATAGCGTGTGAGGTCACCCTCTAAGTACACCACCCATCTGGATGGCAAGGGCAACATGGGCCAGGAGGGGCAAACTGCTATTGGGCTTAGAGAAAATGACTATCCAGGACACCCTGCTGTAGCTGCACCCTCAACCTCTCAATATGATTGAGCAATGATGGTTCTAGTATAGGGGAACGGAGGTAGAATACTAGGTACACCACACCATATGGATGGTAAGGGCCAGATGGGGCCAAGGCGGGTAAACTGCCCTTGGGCCTAGGGATTCTTGGGCACCCTACCAGACCATCATACTCAAGGAAGAGTAAATTAGGGGATTCAATATGCTTATGAAATGATGTGTCTTATTTTATGTCTACTAACACTTTGCAGGTCAACAGGTACTTGTATCCCTAACCCATTCTCTTTGATTTCCTTACATGCATGTTGATTAACATTTTCTTGTAAATACTCTCTAAATTCTGTTTTGCAGGGACCTAATTGTTCTATAAGCATTCCCCAACACCAAGGTAATTACTTGGAATTGATTAATTAGGGCAGATTTAGGGTTATCCCAAAAAGGGGACATTACAACCAGAGAATCAACTAGCATGAAGGAAAGGGAAACCAACTTAAGAATAGAAAGAAAGAAATAATATTAATGTCCATGGATGACCAAAAGTAGGTCAATGGGACTCAAGAGTATGGATGTTTGCATTAGAAAATACTAGAAAGAGAAACTGAGAAAGGCCCCATAAAGGAGAAGAACAAAAATAAAAATATATGAAACAAGAAGGAACCACCCACAAGAGTGGTCAGAAACTAGTACATATAGCCACAAAGGGGGAACAAGAACTCCAAAGAGCAAACACTGATGAAAACTGGAGATCATCAAGTATTACTGTCGACTAGAAATGGTGAAGTCATTGGTGCCCTCACAAGGTTTAACCAATTGAGATTGGAATACAGACCCTATGAGTAACCATTGATATGCCTACACATAGAGAATAGTTATAAATTTGATGACTTGAGTATTAAATACTTGGATAAAAATCCACAAAAATAAAATATCTAAATAACACTAGACAATGAAAGCTCCAATTATACAAATATTAAAAATGTGGAAGATAATTGTCTAGGAAGGTTATAATATGCATGCACCAAAAGCTTTGCCAATCTAGATGCATGATTTTGGATTGCAGTCCTCAAACAAATGCGTAAGCATCCTACTCCTGTTTGATACTAAGATTGCTTAGAGGAATTTAAGTGCTTTGTGAGCTCCATTGCTTGTGATTATCACCAGTGTTCCTTGGGCTTTTCTGCCATTCTGGGTATGTGGGACAATTGAGGGAGGGAGGCAGAACGTACCCAAACTGTCCCATTTTCTACAGATTTTGGGGACATCCCAGGGATACCCCCTCACCATGGGAGACCCCAACAGGGCATCCTCAATGTCCCTGTGACATCCTGATGTCCCCCATGGATAGACTGACTTGATACTGGTCATCAGTTCTGTTAATTTTCGGATCTCCATAGTATGTTGTCAGTGGTCCAGTAACTGTTATTTGGTTTTAACAATGTGAATCTACTAATTATGATAGTTATTAATCTTCAATTTCCACTGTGTGGCATGTATCTGATGAAGTGGGATCATATGACATGGTTTTGTCAATATTTAGGAAATTGTCCTGTATGCCATACCTGAAATCCTTTATATATCTACGATATCTCTATCAAGACCAGTATAGTGTGCTTTTTTTCTCTTCTCTAGGCTACAGATTGTTATGAGACAGCTTTGCGGTAGTTTATCCTCTAAACACACAGGCCTGGCAAAATGTGTTGCTGATTTTGCCTTTTCCTTGACAGTTTTTTAAGAGCACACATAGAAGCCTGCAATAAACGATATGGGGATTGTGAATGGATCTTGCTGATGTAAGACTACTGTAAATAATCCTAGGCATGGTAAGATAATATTTTATATTTAATATTTCCTAGATACACTAGAAGCTGAACAATGATTTCATATTGATAAATATGTTCATTTTGATTAATGGAATAAGATTTTCATTGAATATTTTTCTGGTTGTCTATTTTCTGTCCATTTCATCTGGCAACCTTTTCTACATTTCATTCCCAAACCTGGCATTGACATCAGAGCTTTGGCTGAAGGAAAAGGATGAAAAAGAAGTGCAGGTTTATACTGTGAAAATTTTTAGCACATTCATTTTTTATTTTGAATGTTCACTCATTCTGTACAGATTCAATGTGCAATTTTTGATTTTATTGTGAAGAAAAGTTTATTGCCAGCCATTTAAGGCAAATTTATTCCAGTAACGTGCAGATTTATTCAAAATGAATGGAGTTCTTGTAACAGCCCCATTCAACAGTTATTTTCTGCACACTGCAAATTAACCTAGCACTCTTTATCTCCCACATAGTCCCCTATTTTTACCAGCAGACCACAGTCACAAAAAATTAACATCCAGTTTTTCTGCCAATGCACCCAAATTGCTCTGCATTTTGCATTTGCAACTTTCTACCATACTTTCCTCAGTGCAATCTGCAGCTAATTTTAGGGTTTCCTTTAGCCTAACCACTACTGCCTGTAGTTGTTCCTTGCAAAGAGAGCTTTTAGTGAAGCAAGGGTGGTTTGCCAGGTCTGAAAGCTTGGAAGGAAGCTGGTCTTCTTTGGAGGAGATGTTTTTCCATCTTCCTCTAAAAGATTTAACTGATGCTATTTTAGCAGCAAATACAGGAGCCAGCTCTTCCGCTTGCTTTAGCCATTCTTCAGTGATTTTGGTATCCTTGACCTTTTTTTCCACCAATAGCTTCGCAAAATTTCATAAAGCTCAGTAATTAGAAGGATTTTTTAGCATCTCCACAGCTTGTTATTTCCTAGGTGAGATAGACAAAATCAAATCAAAATTCATGTTTTCTAGCAGCAAGAATGCCATATCCAGCCTGAAATGAACAAAAATTTACATTTTCAAACAACAAGATTCATCTTTAAGCCCTAAATGAGCATACTTTCACATTTTCTGGAAGAATGGACATGAAACAATGTTTCCACACAGCAAAAATGTACAGGACCCTCTCCAAATCCTCACACCCAGAAAGTTGCAAGCCTCCAGCGAGCACAAAATGGTGAATATGTCAGGCAGAGGTGAGAAAGAATCATAGGAGAGATTGAGATATTGCAGCAATCAATCCATTTCAAACTCTACAGCCTCCGGCATATCTTGTTACCTACAGCCATAATCTCAATAGTCGCATATGCTTTTCAACTCCAAAGTCTTTCATTCGAGAATTTAGGTTTAGATTTTGAGAGTCTTGGCTTTAGGTCTTCAATGGTTTGGGGTGTTTTCTCTTATTTTTTCAACTTATAAGTAAAGAAAGCTCAACCGCTTATTCAGTGAGAGTGCCACTTATTCAGTGGGGTTAGAAATGATATGAAAAGTAAAGAAAGCTCAACCAATTATTCAATGAGAGTGCCACTTATTCAGTGGGGTAAGTAACAATAATCAAAAGAGCCGATTCACCAATGTTACTACCAAACGGTGTTACAAAGGAGCTCATTACAAATTGTTCCAGAATATCATAAATTGTTGTTATACTATGAAAATGATGATAACTTCTAGCATAACTCCCCAAAATGATATCCGAACATGAACATAAATATTCCCCAACAAAATACAACAATGATACCTTAATGGAAAGACCCCCGAGATCTGTAGGTGGTCTGATAATGATGCTGCAGCAGTCTGAAAACTCCAACCAGCAACCTATCAATGGTAAAAACTCAAACCAAACACCACAAAACTCTCCCAAAATGCCAACGAGGTATTACTAAGGTCTAAGCTCCTCCACAACAGGTAGAACAACAACAAGAAGAGGCGGAAAAGTACACAACTCCAAATTCAACCAGCCCCTAAAGTGGTACGGCCAACTAGGAGGGCGACCAGCAAGGAAAAATCACAAACACTTCCTAAAAATCTGCACTTTTGCAAGAGGAGGCGCTCAAGGAAGTAAAATCAGATTCTTCAATACCCACAAAAAGTATTTCACTCCTCCAAACAGCTTGAGCAAAACAATGGTACGGCCTAGCATTGGAAAATAGCAACCAGCAAGAAGTATCTAAGAAAAATCTCCTCCACACACTCCGAAAACTTTGCAAGATTAGCTATCACACCAAATACATAACTAGAAAACATCAAATGAAGCCAAAACTGAAAGCAAACCAAAATCCATCACCAATAAGCTCCAATGGTGACTCTTGCAATGAAGTCACACCCACATCCAGCTACGGAGTATCTTTCAACCCCGAAGCAGGAAGCAACTTTGAAGGTTTTCATCTCCAAAGCCCTTGAAGGATTCAATCCTCACTCTGACAACACTTCATTATCATAAGATTGCATAATGAAAATGAGAGCACAATGAGCCTTATATAGAAATTAGGGCTCCGAGTTTGAAATACCTTTTCCCTCCAAATTGGACGCCCCCCTTTTGAGAAAATATAATATTTAATTTTATTTTCACTTATCCCTCCATTTGGGCATCCTACTTAGGAAATATAATTTTCCCTTTTTAAAACAACTTTAGGTCTAAGTTACCGATTCGCCATACTAAGCCTCCGGATACGATACGGTACGATTCGGATACGAGATTCGGATTCGGTACGATACAAATTCGGCCAGGATTCGAAATTTTCCCTGTGGATACGTTTCAGATTCGAGGACTCTCTGCGGATTCTTCCAAGATACGGCGCGACGAATCTGAGCAGAATCCGTAGCAGGTTAGGGCAGAATTCTTCATAAAAATGTGTTTTTTTAATCATTTTTTATTATTAAAAACGGAATCCGCAATAAAATGCATTATTGTAGCAGGTTACACGCAGTTTATTGTAGCAGGTTAGGGCATTCGAAATTTGGTCCCGTCCTTTCACTCGAGATTTCCGACCTTTCGCTCAAGCTTAGAAATTTTGTTTCGTCCAGGCGTCCACTACAATCCATTCGCAACCCAACTATAATCCCTTCGGCCTTCGCAACCCGACCTCGACTCCGCTCCACGACACTGTAATATAAGGGATATTAAGAGGGATATTAATATCTTTATCTTGTATATCTTAATATCCCTCATAATATTTAAATTATATTATTATTTGTATATTCTTATCCCTCACAATAGCACACTATTATTATATTCTTATATTAGTCCATTATTATATATTATATTTATTATTATATATTTATATTTAGCATTAGTCTATTATTATATTTATTATTATATTTGCTATTATTATATTTATTTAATATATACTATTATTGTATTTATTATAAATAAATGCAATATAAATTATATTTATTATTTAAATATGCAATTATAATATAAATATATGTATAAAAATAGCATTTTCTTCAATATATTATATTTTAATACTTTTTAAGTCGCCGAGTATTTTCCTTCTATAGTTTCTTTACCATGTTGATGTATTTTTGCTATGTTATTAGACTATTAATATGGTGGTGTATTCTGAACTTAATTACTGCTGCAAATATGTATATATTTCTGATTTTTATGTGTTTTTTGTATTGCCGTACCCAAGTCGTACCCAAACCCAAATTTTTTTTTTTGCCGAATCCTGTACCGGATTCTCGTACCCGTACCTGAATCCAAAAATGAATCGGTAACTTAGCTTTAGGTTGTTAAGTCTAGGCGTGGGGCACAAGGGGTCAAATAATAACTTTATAACTTGTCATAATATTACTTTTTTCAAAGACTTGAGTCGCGGAGGACGAATAATATTCTAGAAATATTAGAGCTCACTAAACTAAAATTGCCAAAATTGGAAACCCTGCTCGAAATAGCTGCCAAGACCAAAAGCCCAACATAGCAATTACTAAAAATAGCAACTGCTAAAAATAGAAGTGTGTCCAAACTCCAAATTAGCTCAAACTGAGATGCAACTGAACTTACTAAAAATAGTATGTGCTAAAAAATAGGCATTGCTAAAAATACCAATTACTGCCCACCAAGGATCTCAAAAAACACTTTGCCAATCCTCTGCAAATACCCCCTGAAAATGTTGGCAAGAATCCTCCAAGAATCTTGGAATCCCTTGAAATGCCTCTGAATAGCCTATGGGACTCCGGAAATAGGCTAACGATCACTGGAAAGTTTAGGACTGAAAAGGGGACATTACAGTCCTCCCTTCCCAAAGATTGCTTTTCCTCAAGCAATGCCATCACAACTCCAGAAACAATAGATTGTTCCACATTAAAACCAAGTAAGATCCCAGGGTTCCATGTCAAAGTTAGAAAGAAACCACCATGCTAACGCTACTCCACTATGATCATAACAGTAGATCCATCATGCCAAATTTGCACTCTCCTCTCTTGTAACCCCAAAATGTAACCATCCTCGAAACTCAATCTGAAATACCTGGGAGGCTTGAAATCTATTCAACAAAACATCTCTCACCAAAGCGTCTCAAAGAAGTCCATATTTGCAATCCCCCTGCCTAACATGATCTTGGGCAACAGGAAGAAAAGTCTGCTCAACCCAAAACCATAATCCTTAGCATATCTCCTCATGGTGTCATGTAGAGCCACAACTGCAAATGCGACTTCCTCCAATCTTCTTACTAAAAAGGAAAGCAACCCTTCGCATGAATTCAACAAACTCATCATCATAACACCACATGCAACCATGAAGAATTCTAAAAACTCTTACTGTTCCAACTCCAAGAATCGCTGAACGATGAAACAAAGCTTGTGAAAGTTTGTTGCTTTGAACCAACACCGAGAGTAAACTACCAAAGTTTACATCACAAACCTTCATAAGATGAACTCTTGGAGTTTAGAAGGCTTGAAAAAACAAATAATCACTACTGTTCAAAGCTAGAATCAACAAAATACAATTTGATTTTAGCACCCTACACAAGGGATACCAATAGGACCAATGGAATTCCCAAGTACAATCATGTGAGATGAGCATTGTGTTGCACAAAAACAGCTTGAAAGTGGTTGGAAAACACTTCAAAGCAATCTCCAATTGAAACCCTTTAGTTCCTTGACAAGAAATAATGTGCCAACTCTCCTAAATGAGAGCAACCCAAAATGTAAGGTGAATGGCCAACAACCAAACAACAAAATCAAGACTAAAGATCTAACCCATTCTTTGCCAAGAAACACTCCCAAGAGTAACCATTCGTTCATTACTCATATCCTTACTTACAATCTCTCTCCAATCCATTTGTAGATGAATAATTGGAATCACAAAAAGGCCGGTAAGGGAAGGAAGAACATTATAAATTATGAAATTTTGATCCTTATCCCTCCAAGGATCTTTCCTACTATTCTCAATAAGCATTGTCAATCCTTGTTGGGGATCCCAAGCATGGATACCCAACCAAGAATGATCTCCAACATACCTAGTGTAACATGTCCATTGTTCTACCCATTGTTTTTACTATGATTTACCCACAAGTGAACAGTTTATACTACTAACATTATGAGCAATACAAATTTTCTTTTCGTACGAATAACAAGATGCACATTTGAAACATAACCATTTCAAACTTTCCCATTGCATAACAAAGAATCATTTCAATAATTCAAGTAACGATTTCACATTACATAATTTCATGATGATATTTCCCATTCACAATTTCTCAATAAGAATAGAGATACATGTTAACATTCATAGCTTCCATGAGCTCAATGATATAAATATATACAAACACACAAATAGAATACAATGATCTAGATGTTTCCATCATTGGTGCATACATTCTAAGTGTTCCCAAACTAGCGCTACATCCTCAAATCCTAGTCACCAACTGTATAAGGGAGAGCATCACTCAAGTGCTTTTCCGCCAACCATGGACTTACTGTAGTTCCCCGCACATCGACCTAACTGGTAAGATGGCCCTACCCTTTGACGAAGAGATTGGTTTGGTAACCCCATAATCCTGACATTCTTGAACATAGTGTTGTGTCCTACATATCTAGAGCTACCATACATTGGCTACAACAGACATATATGACTTCCCTGCCTAGAATGCAATATGGATCATAGTGAACTGACAGCGTAAATAGTGACTAATTACACTACTCTGGCCAAATAATTCAACACCCAATACTTCGAGTGCGAATCATCTGTCCACCCACCCTTTAGATCAATTTGGTATTGACTATAAACATAACACACATTCAATCTAAGGTGATGACATAACAAATTGTCCAAAAAGGTTATTCACTTAACCATGGATTACACTAACCCCAAGAATAACCAAGCCTATAACAAACTGATTAACTAGGTTACACCCTTTCCCATGGATTACTCTAACCCCAGGTATAACCATACTAATCATACATGCACACATACTAGTTGGCAGCTAGGTTACCCCCTTTCCCATGGATTACTCTAACCCCAAGAATAACCATGCTAACCTCTCATGTTCAAAATCACATTTTCATAAAAGTACTATAAAATAGCAACATATTCCACATTTCACTTTTCATGCAATATCCATATAGACTTAACGAACTAAGTATAGGCTAATAGCCTTAAAGCCACACATGCTTCAACATAATATAAATGTATTCCCAAATAAGAGAGTTTCACTAATTCAAGACTTAATCAAGAATCACACAAGATTATTCCATACTAGGAAATAATGTAATGTCCCCGTTTTTAGCACTTCACTTTTCAATGATTGATAGCCTATTCCCAGTGTGTTGTCAGCCAGTCAGTGGCAGAATTAGGGTTTCCGACTGCTTGATGGGTTCTCTTGAAGATTCAGGGTTTTGCTTGTTGGAGTTTGGGTGTTTGGATTCTGGATTCCTTCTGGGTTTTCAGAGAGCTTCGCAGAGGTATGACTTGCAACTGCGTCGGGCAACCTTTCTGAACTTACTATTTTTAGTAAGTTATGATGGCTACATCTCGGAGTTTGGGATTTTGGATTTTGAACTCTTTCTGGGTTTTCTGAGAGCTTCGCGGTGGTATGGTCAGTTTGGCATTTCGGGCAACTTCATGAATTTACTATTTTTAGTAAATTCTATTTTTAGCAGTGGTCCAGTCAGCACCAGCTCCGTCAACTTTCCTCTTCTGGCAATTCATTGGGTAATTCTGATTTTTGGCTTAAGGGGTTCATTTTGGAGAAATAAGTACTTTAAAGACAATAATGTTTTATTTTATAAAATAACCCCTTGTCCTAGTAATATGACTTTAAGTTGTTTTAAAGAAGGGGACCTTGAGGGGTATTTTCTCATGAAGAAATATTTTTATATTTCTAAAGTCAAATTGCTCTTGAGGAAATTGGACGCCAACTTAAGGAGAGAAATATTTTATTTAAATGTTTTATTTTGCCTTCAAAAAGGGACGCCACTTTGGAGGGATAAGGAGTCAACTTCAAATTTGAAATGCTTTGACCTTGGTTTGGGCGCCCTTCTAGATGCTTTTGGAAGATTCTTCTCAAGTCTATAAAAGGAGGCTTCTATTCTTCATTTGGCATCTTATTTTCTATCATACTGTTATGCTGCTGAAATACTTTCAGAGTTACTTCGAGGGATGCATACCTCCTAGCCATTTCTCTTGGTTTCGTGCTTGAAAGATAGCACCTAGCTAAGGCTTCAAAGACTGCTTCTCATCCAGATTTGCAGACAGAGCATCAAGGTTGAAGATTTCAGAGATTGGACAGTTTTACAGTTGCTGATTTTAGCATGGCTGAAAGTAGTTTTAGCTTATAAGTCATTGTACGATTTTTGTTTGGTTCTGGGTACTTTACCTATGTCATTCTCACCCTAGGGCGCCCCTCTTTGGTGAGTTTCAGATTTTATTAGCAAGTCTTAGATTTTATCTTGTCAAAATCGCCCTTTTGAGGGTTTTTTCATTGCTGGGTTGTCTTGGAATTCGTGCAAAAATAAATAACAATAGTTTGGGGTAGTTTCACAACTCTATCTTGGTCGCCATCATCTTAGGGTCACTATGCATCAAGTTTGAAGTGATTTGGTTGGGTTTTGAGTGAGTTATGAGCTTTTTAGTGGGTTACTGTGTTGCTAGTTATGCATTTTCAGTCTATGTTCAGTCATATCAAATTGTTAGAGTTTGCTTTAGGAGTTGGGTTTGAGTCCTGGAGTCATATTGAGCATTGGAGATACATTAAACTTCATCGCAGCATTGATATATCACTAATTCAGTGTTCTTGGCAAGCAACTTTTCTTATTGTAAGGCTGTTACAGTAGTACGGTTCAGCCCTTTCTATTTCTTGCTAAGTTACATTGTATTCCCACGGCTGTGGAAGAGACTGGCCCTTGTCCAGTCTATTTGTATTGCATTTAGTATCTCCGCCATATGATAGCGCCTTGCCCACCTCGGGTTTGGAGTGCACATGCTTGGCGTTGAGTTCATTTTATGTATTGCATCATTTACAATAGATACTCCACCATATGGTAGCTCCATTCCCACCTTGGGTTGGAAAACACATTCTTGGTGTAGAGTTTACTTTCAGCATTGTAATTCCTTCTAGTTGTACTGACGACCCTCTTGCCATATGACAGCATCTTTCTCATCTTGAGATTGAGTGTGCATTCTTGGCAAAGAGTTACTTGCGAACTGCTGGTTTTGTTTTGGACTAACCCTAATGGGTGCTTCTTGCATTAGTGTGTTCATTGAAATAAATTGAAAAAATTGGTCCGGTTCATTACAAATAACTACGTTCATAAGAACAAGCATATCATGCATTCCAAAACTATCTTTTCCAAACAAAGGCATTTATAATCAAATAACCTTTCAAACATAAATAATAGAGGAATAGAAATTAGCATGCTTGGATTTAAAGTTCCAACTGATAATGTAGCTTCCCAACCTCAACCTCCACAACCATGATTGCTACTTCTTCAATGTTCAACTAATCTCCAAACTCTAGCCTCCTCTCAAGAAACCCAAATTCACAAACAACTGTCTCTCTCTCACCAAAAAAATTCTCATGATAATGCTTGCACAAAAAACTACAGTAGAATAGCAATGAAGAGTTCCTGAATGGAAAAGTGTAACAAATGGTAGAGAGAACACCTCTATTTATATTAAAATATGAGCATCATAATGCTACAATAAGCTATAAAATCCGCCACCACTCTAACAACAACCAAAAATGCATTGACTCAATTGCTGTGGCTGATTTAAACTCTCAGATTGCAACACATAACAGTCCTCTAATTTCCAATTTCATAGAATGGATGAATCGACTCCCTTCTTGTGACAACATGACTCTTTTACTGAGTCAAGGCACATCGATGGATTACTATAGGTTTCCTATTTGATTTGCAAGTCAGCTACCCTTACAAATTTCTGCCATCTTTGCATTGACTAAGTTTCATGCTTATCATATGGCTTTACTTGGATATGGCACAAGTATTAGACTTCTATTGGTTTCCATTTTCTACATATTTTGGCGCTACCTTTCATACTTTAGCGCCCTTTCTTATTCGCAGTTTAAGACTAAGTCAGCAATGTTGCAACTGCATTTATTTTCACTTGCAATGTTTGAACAGTATTTACCTTCATTTATGTGTTGCGCATAAGTCTCTTGACTTATTCTCCTCATGCTTTATGCACAACATTTAAGCTTTGGCCATGGTAACATATATGGCAGTGCTATGTAAATGCGCTATGCTTATTCAAAGCATTTTTAATATATATCAATTATATAATATATATATATATATATATATATATTCACATGATTACTAAATGCATTACTTGCCAATTAAATATATATAAACATATATCAAAATAATTATATATATATACATACATATATACATATATTAATATATATGTATATATGCTTACATTAACGTAATTATATACATATATATTAATATCCTTACATAAACACATATATTCTCAATGTATATACACAAAGTGTGTATATATATCACATTTGTCCCATCGGTATTCCCATGCATATGGGATATCCGTTCATGAGCATGCATAGATACGTCTATCTACGTATACTTATGCACGCATAAACTTACATGTATGAGGTATCGCAGACATGTATATATATACATATATACATTCTATGTATATACTTCATTGATTAAAATATGAACATACGAGGAAGAAATTTCACTCAACATAAAGACTCAATCACATATCCACAAACAAGAACATTCAAAGACTTAAACCACAAACCAATACAAAACATACTCAAACCCTGACAGAAGGTTACTTACCATTTTCCGAACTATCCTAATTCAACTAGACCAACTAGGAAGTGAGTGTGTGTATGCTCAATTAGGCTCATCAGGGTTACAAGACCAAGTTCTTCTCCTAAGTGATACTCCCTCTCTCTTCTAGAGGTTCAAATATGTTCTTGCATCCAGCTTAGTCTATTACAACAATAATTAGCTAATTACATTACATTCACATGCATCACATATTTTCATCTTCAAAACATTATAAAATATCAAATTAAATTAAACATTCATTCATCATATTTTCATCAAGATTCATATACAAAACACAATCATAAATATATTAAAACATTTTAACCCATCAAGGTAATTAGCCAATAGGCTTTTATTGTGGACTTGCCAATCTACAGGGCATCAGCAAACCTGTCTCACACGCCTACAAACCATTTTACTGCCCGGTAAACCACTTGATCGCCTATTCCCTCCCACATGAATAAGAGCCCAACGGGAGTTATTTAAATTTATTGCGTGATCATATCATTAACAGGGATGGTTTCTTGGAAACGGCAAGGTAAGGCGCCTATTTCAAGCTATCGGTGATCACTTTAATGAATACTTAGCTTTCCTTACACGCCTCTGCAAAACTTCAATTTTGGCTCACAATTTTGATTATCCCAAGACGTGCAGGGAAAATCGTGGGGGCAGAGACTGAAAGTACGTTGCCCAAGTAGTCTTCTATCTCACGCCAAACATCCCTTAATTAAAGCCTGAAGAAAGAAAATATTGTAACACAATTAATAGGCATATAGGCCTACTGCTGGAAATAGCTTGCAAAACTTCCAGAGGTTATGCACGCTTTAACCGAACATTGCATTCCTCTCGACTCTGATAGATATGCCCTGCGTCTACAGAACACGAAGACGCTGTGACAGGGTAAGAAACTCCATGCCCAAATACTCATTTCGGGATATTATCAAGACACCTTCTTAGCAACCAAACTAGTAAACATATATGCCGTGTTCGATGTTTGTTATAATGCCCGCCTTGTTTTTGATAATATAAAGAAACGCAATGTGTTTTTTGTGGAATGCCATGATCAAAGGTTATGCCAGCAATGGGGAATCTGAACAAGCTCTAGTACTTTTTTAATAAAATGCGGAGTTCAGGGGTATACCCAGATAATTTTACCTATACATTTGCACTAAAGGCATGTGTCAGGCTATTGGATGTACAAGGGGGAAAGGAGATTCATTATTGGATTGATAGAAATGGAATTGGGTTGGATGTTTTTGTGGGTTATGCTCTTGTAGACATGTATGCTAAATGTGGTAGTATGGATGAAGCACATCATGTATTTGACAAAATGCATCGTAGAAATGTAGTCTCATGGACTGCAATGATAGCAGGCTACTGGCAGAATGGGCTTGCCAGTGAAGCTATCAGGCTTTTTAATGAGATGAGAATAGCAGGCGTTATCCTTGATTCCGTCACGTTGATGAATGTGCCTCCAGTGTGTGCCCATTTGGCAACTTTGCAACAGGGCAAGATGGTGCATGGTTGCATAGTTAAAAATAATTTTTGCAAAAATGTTTATGTGGGAACTGCACTTCTAGATATGTATGCTAAATGTGGAAGTATTGAAGATGCATGGCAATTGTTTGACAAGATGGCTGAGAGAGATGTCATTTTGTGGAACGCAATGATTGTAGAATGTGTTCAAAATGGTGACTCAGACAAGGCACTGAGGCTTTTTCATCAGATGCAACTGGAAAATGTAGCACCAAATTTGGTTACGATTGAGAGTGTGCTACCAGCATGTGCTCATTTGGTAGCTCTGGAGAGGGCAAGTGGTAGCACGCCTACATAATTAGAAGTGGATTTGAGTTAGATGTTTCTGTAGGTAACTGCCTTATAGATATGTATGGAGTGTAGAGATTGCTGGGCAATTATTTGAGAGAATGGCTCAAAAAAATGTTGTCATGGACTGTTAAGATTTCAGGGTATGGAATGCATGGCCATGTAGAGGATGCTCTCAATCCTCTCAATTTTTTTTCACAAATGCAACAGACAGCCATGAAACCAGATCATGTCACATATACAACAGTTTTGTCTGCTTGAGTAACCATTTTGGTCATAAGTAATGTGCAACACAAGAGAATAATCATGCCATCTGTGGACATGATGAATAATTGTACAATGCAAGGTAATGCAGGCATGGTGCATATGTAAAATATTATTGTGGTGCATGGGTACTCACCTCTTTTTTGTGTGGAGTAAAGGAGTGTGGACTGTATCAGGAGCTTGCACAAGGGACTATGGAATCAAGAGGTCTTTGTTGAACCAAAAAGACTAGCAGTATACCGTATAACTTGAATTGGGAATGCATGTAGTCACCTAGGTGTCATTTTTGTAGGACAGTTAGCTATGTGGGTGCAGACGTACTCTTAATGATTGAGCAAATTGTCATAGTGCAGAGTCATTGTTTAATAGAAATAACTTGCAGTATTCTGCTCACTAACAGGCATATAATGAATGTGTTGATCTTTATTAATAATTGGATTCAAAATTATTACATTGGATTCTATGTTTGTTGGTACTTAAATATGAACCAGGAATTCCTTTTGATTGAAAGGTACTTTGAGTTTGCATTGTTTGGCATTTTATCATGATTGTTATAGAGATTAGGTATCTTTCCATGGATGATGCACAAATCTTATGTATTCTTTAGGTTTTTCCTCACCGCATGTGACACTCTTAATTGTGCATTTAAAGTAATCTAAGCTCCTATATGCACTTATTCTAAGTTGAAGACATCTTGTTTAGGATTTACCCCAGTTTGCTAGTTTGAATATGGCTTCAGAGTTTATGTATGGTGGTTTTCCATATATTTTTTAACTAGGTTTGGTATAGTTCATTGGGTTTGCTGATTCTATTTACCCGGCTTCGGTATAGCTGGGAGTGGATTCACAAAATATATATACAATATATGAAAATATCAATCTTAGTATAGATTATGGTGTGAAAGGAGGGATTCATACTTATGCAGTTAAAAAGTCTAAAGACATAGATGAATCCAGTTGTATAATTTTGATAAGGAAATCATGAGTAGTTTAGGGCACCACATGTACGAAATTTTGGTACACCAAGTATCTTTGGTACAATTGAGTTTTCCAAAGAGTAAAAAATACATTTCATTTTTCCCCAGAAAATGAGTAAAAAATACAAGATCCTTTTACCGTCATGCTCTCAAGTTTTTCTTCTTGTAAAATGAATCCTACTTCAGTTGCCAGTTTAAAAAGATAATTTTCAAAAACCCATTCCATATATATATATTCTATCAATTGTAGATATTGCACTCCCGTCGAAAATGCAGGGGAACTGTATTACATAGGACTTTTGCCCCTTTCTACCAGAAGTTTGACCTTTGTATGCTCGTCTCCAGTTATACATGGCAGTTACTTGAGGGGATTAAATTTAGCTCTTGGAACCATGGAAGACAAGATACTTGCCTGAGAATGATTTAAAGATAAAGTCAAGAACATTTATTTATTCATGTATTCATTTAATAGTTTGTTGATGAGGATTGCCGAGGAGCATCACTTGCATGAGTCAATAAAATAAATGACTTAATATTTCTCTTTTTTTTTTCTTTTTAATTCAATGATATATTTCATTAACCATTTCAACTCATAAGTAATGAGTTCAATTATCTTTTCAGATTTCTTTTTATGTTTGAAGTAGAATTTAATACAGGTTTAAGGAAATAGTATCTCAAGTTAAGAGCTACAAATTACTCTATGTTTGAGATTACATCAGTTCCACATTTGTTGTCAAAGCCACCTGTTGTTACTTAGACCATAGGCCAAACTTTGTTCTTTTGGTCTAGACTGTTTATTGATTGTTGTGAGTATACTAATTTTATGCATTTTCATAAAATCAGTTGCTTTGTACAAACAACATTTTAATGAAGCCAGTAGAAATCCAAACTGTTTATGTTTGAGATTACTTTGAATTTTAATGAGCTCAGTAAAAATCCAAATTGAAGTCAATAAAAATCAATTGCTTTGTACAAACAACATTTTGAGATTAAGATTGCTTCTACTATTTCCCAGTATATATATAGATTGACATAGCATATTAAACATTACTCTATCAAAAGTACAATTCTGTTATGAGTTCTCTGTTTTATTCAAGTTTAAGTGGCTTCTCTCAAAAGTACAATTCTGTTATGAGTTCTCTGTTTTATTCAAGTTTAAGTGGCTGCTCCCCTAATTATAACTGTATAGTTTAAGTGGCTTTGGAAATATAATAATACTTTTCTTATCTAATTTTTTCATATGTGCTATTTGATTTAACATATTGAATTTCATGGATCAAAATAAAAAAATCTAGAATACATTCAATTGTCCTACTTAATTACAAAATATATGAAGTATACAACAATTCAACAATTAAAATACAACTATATAAAATGTAAGAAAATAGATCATGTAAAATATAAACAAACACAAAATTTGGAGGCTGACAAATCTTGTCTTATAAAGCAAGGAAACATACAATTGCATGAAATTCTAATTTCATCCTATACTATATAGAAATTTCAATTATTTTTTCTCAATTTTTATGCCAAAATTGCAATTTTGTATTTTTTTCTTCATATATAGATTGTCCTTAATCATTTTATATGAACTTAGATTTGAAAATAGTTTTTTGCATTATAAATGAAAAGAGAGATTTTGCAATTTTTTTGTACAGTCAAATTGTTCTTTGTGTTTTATTATGATTCCATGCTTTAATTTAAGTAAGAGAATATTTATTTGTATTGGAATAATATTTTGTATTCTTAGATCTGCAGATCAATTTTCCTTTTCTCTACATCCTCTCTTTAATGGCTGCTCATTGATTATAATCTGTTTTGATCAATACAAAGAACAACCACTTCAAATATTCAAAAAAGTTTATAAATTATATAGTGCATTTGCACTTGCATATGTTTCCACAATTTATATTAAAATACATCTAAAATTTACCTTTAATTTCCTATCGGCTTATCCCTTGAACCTCCTATAGGTGCAATTGCTAGTAGTAAATAGGTAACAACACAACAAGGTGTAACACCTAGAAAGGTACACATCACAACTCCAAGTACCATTCATAACATCTTGCTCACCATGAAAGTTTGTGACTTCTTTGGTAATCTCTTGTAACCCATCCATGAAAGCATCAACAACTAAGGGGCATGGAGCAATTGTTGTCTTCAAACCCAATCCCCAAAAAGGAGTAGTATAAGATTACACATCACTCAATTGTAATATCCCACTCACTCGTCCAAGGAAATAAAGTAAATTATGCCAAACAATCTTTAATAGGCAAATATAGATACTAGTCAACCTTCACAATACAATCGTTGTTCTAAGAGGTGAGTGATTCCCTTAATTAAATTGGATTAAATATATGTAAAAGTAGTGATCAGATAATGATAGAATGGCAGCCAGATGAGATGATTATAAAGCTAATACAAGCAGCAATCATACTCAAAGGAGGTCGGCAATTTCAAGGAATAATGTTAAATGAATTTAATTATTCCTAAACAGTGATTAAAGGAGCATCATTTAGTTAGAGTGATTAGCATAAACAAAAAGACATGTCTCTTATCAAACGAATGAAGTGAAAGGTTGTGTTCCTTGACAAATCGTGGGTATAAGAAGGGACATATTTCAAGGCAAAGAAGGCATGGAATATATGGCAGATTAATTCATCTTCTACAACAGATCGAGGTCCCTCCAAGGAGCATATGATCCTCTAAATCAGGCTGCATATCAATTGAAATATTTCAGACACCCAGCCAAGGTTAAGTTGCATAATTTGAACGATAAAAATCAGAAACGGCGATTGAAGATAGACATCATCTTGCCCACATTCATATGCATGTAATTAGATAGCAAAATCACAAATCGCATCCCTATCGTGATGTCTATTTGCATTCTCTAAAACAATTATAATTACAGATTGCAAATCAGAATTTTATAGCAGATAGTGGCTCATTTCTATCAGCATATCATTAATTATTACCAATATATTTAAGTCTAATAATCAAGACAATAATAGCCTTGAAGGTTGCTCTTAATCATATTAAAGTTTATCATTGAAATTATTGATTCTAGGCCTATTTGGATACTTTGATTTAGAAGACTAAAGACAACGTTAAGATAAATCTATAAGGGGGCATCACATTGATCCAGAGGATGGACTGTCAAACATGTAGATGTCATGTTTAGGTCCTTTCTTCAAAGCTTCATAAGTAACAAGCCTGAAACCTCTTTTCCTTGCTGCTGTAATAAAATTTCCAGCAGCTACAAAACTACATTTTGATAGCTTCTTAATGTCAAAGATGTTGAAGTCACCATGATCCAACACTTCCCATGTAGAAACTTCATCTCCAATTACATATGATGAGCATACATTACAACTCATGAAATAATCCCTTACAATTTTTTTCAATTTTTTCATCAACAATTTCACCCGTCAACGTTAGAAAAACCAAAACCAACACTGAAATGTAACCCTACACTAAGAATGTACACCAAGATCCCAATGATAGGCGAGGTGTGAGCATATGGCGCCGAGGATCATTAGCTTGAAAACTGAAATGCTAGAAATACAAATTATACAACTCGACAACTTATTCAGGGGGAGTAGATTGACGGCACAACCAATGAGCATTATGAGAAATGCAAGTACAGAAAGTAAAGACGGCGAGACCTACCTCTTCCACCAAACGGTGGGAATGAAAGTGCTTATGCAAGAAAGTAAATAAGGCGAGGCCAGCCCTCTTCCACTAATAGTGGGAATACAATAGTAATTGCAGAAAAGTAAAGAAGTTGATCAGTACTACTAATTCAACGTTACAATATGAATAATAATCTGCAAGAAGCCAAGTGTTATTGTCGTCCAAGTAGCTGCAATTGATGTTATATGTTCTCCAAATTTCACAAAACTCACAAATATAAAAAAAACACACCCAAAACTCAACTTCTAACAATCTGATATATAAAACCAGCAAGCACTAAACTAAGACCAGCAAACATGAAACACTCCTAAATGCTCCTAACTCCTCCAAAACTCAACCGATTGACATGACATAAGATGCAAATGACTCTAGGAGAGATGGTGACCTAGTCTAGGCATATAAACTGCATCAAACACTAGCAAATGAATTGAGCACGAATCCCAAGGCATCCACAAGCATGGTACGGCCTAGGAGGAAGGGCAACCTCAAAGATAAAATTCAAATTTGCAAGATAAAATCTGAAAACCAGCATGAAGGGATGCCTAGGCCATAGGAAATGAATGAGCAACTACCTAGAATCACCAAAAAATTCGCCTAAGGAGATATGAGCAAAAACGTGCTTCCAACAAGCACCAAACCAACAAACTGTAAACTATAAAAACATACCAAACATCATAAAACATTAATACAAAACTTCTCCATAATGCTCAATCTGTTCTTTAGTTTAAAGAACAGTCTCTCTATCTCAACTAGTTGCTATCTTTCAAGCAAGAAACCAAGAGTAGCTAGGAGGCATGCATTCCTCGAAGCAATTCAATCACCATTTCGGCAACACTTCGTTATGTTTTCTTCATGGATGATAAGAATGAAGCCAACACTCATATTTATAACATTTTCACTCCAAATTCAAATTCAATCTCCCTCCAAGATGGACGCCAAACTCAAATTCACTTTCATTTTCGATATCCAGCAATTTTCATTTTATTTCACCCTTCTCCAAGTCGTCCATTTCATGAAGGCAATAAACTTTATCAAAAATACAAATTATCAACAAGTTAGGCATCCAAAAGTATTTAAGTGAAATACAATATAAAATTGCTTTTTAATTAAAATCACTTATCTCTCCACTAAGGCATCCACCCAACCTTATAAATATTTCACTTAATTTAAATATTTAACCTCAACAAGAGAAGCACCCAACACAAGCTCTGACCTGCCAAAAATAGCTCCAAGAGTGTTGGATGACCCACTACTCAAACTGACCTACCTAAAATAGCCTCTAAATTGGCCTGCTGAAACCCTGCTAAAAATAGTGTGTTCAAATGCATTTTAACCATTTTTTGAGCAGCCATCGCAACTTACTAAAAATAGTAATTCCGGAAAAGCCCTTTGTTTCAGTTGCATGTCACACTACTGCAAAGCTCTCAAAAAACCCAGAAGGAAACTAGAATCTAAATTGCCAAACTAAAACTACCAAAACATCCTCCTAGAAAATAGGAAACCATAATTACTACTCCCGACTAGCCTATGAGCCTTTAGAATAGGCTAACAGCCAACTACGCCGATTACTGCTGAGAAGGGGACATTACAGCTCATCTACTCAGATAGTTTATGAAATGTCCCACTTGTTGGCCAACTCCAACACTCAAGACAATACCGTTGACCCTGGTGGTATCTTTGGTTGGCATTGTGTCAAATAGGTATATGCAAGGTTTCAAGGTGATTGACATGATCACAGGTATATGGCACACATGGTATACATGATGACATTTGTTTATTTGTTTAGCATCATCATATTCTTGGCGTGGTTCAAACATCATGATAGAATAATGATCAATATATTGATCAATTATTGATCTTAGCATATTTACCTTGGCACTTTGGTATTGGTCTGTATATTTACTCTGGTATTACTAAGCACATGTTTTATCAAATCAGTATAAGGAATTCAACTTTATTATGATATTGATTTTTGTTTTAAGCAACATGGTCATTTAAATTAAAGCTTGAAAAGCTTTATACATCGGTGAACAAAGGCTTATGCAAGTGGTACCTTGAAATCAAAGGTTTATATGTTCAACAATGCCGACAAGGTAGTGTATTTGTTTGTTTCACATGGTAGTCAACAACAACTACATTGAGCCTTATAAGATTTATATCATTTGGGAAATCATGATCGATATATTTGATTATTTCAAAAGTCATTATACATCCGGGCTTTATAAGGCATGTGGAAATAAAAGGATAGACACCAACATAATGATAATGTTTTATTTGTGAAGTTCATTGACACAAAGTATTTACCCTAAATGATTACTCATTTTGAAGAAGACAGTGCAAGGAATGTGCAGCCGCTTCTGGAAGCTTGGTGAATAGGTGGAGAAGAGTATGGTTTCACAACTAACTACTCAGGAAGTAGTTGTTCAGACCATTGTGACAGTTATGGCTTGTAATGAGCAGCAAAATCGATATTTCTGTTTTCTACTTAAGTTTTTGAGTTCGTTTTATAAAATGGTGACAAACCCTATTTTGTGTTCTTGGTTTAGTGTTGACCAAAGTATTTGCATTTGGGTTTGTATGAAGTGTTTCATTTCGAATTGGGTTACTTGATTTTATCATTGTTGCATTTAGATCCAAGGGTTCATTGTTTCATTTATGAGCAAAATGCAGATTAAGAGGCAGTTTAAAAGATATTAAAAGTCACCACTCGACAGGTACAAGCAATTTAATTGCATTTGTTTTCTGTGATTAATGTTGACTAATATGTTGAAATCCTTGTATGGGTCTTCAAGGCAATGGTTTGCATTCAACATGTGGGTAAAGGTTTTTGACAATGGGTAAATGGCAACGTTGTTATAACAGATTATTGTGATCATTCTTTTTACCTGTTAATGTATACAGATAGTTTGCAACTGAGAGGCAAATATGGAAATAGTGATTGTAACCAATTTTAAAGGTTACATTTGAAAGTTTTAGTGAGGACAAATGGCAGCATATGTGAACTTTTGTATACTTATATAAACAATGGTTTATCACTGTTTTGTGTTTGGTGCTTTTAACAAAGTTATCTTGCTGAATGTAAAAACAGAATTCTGTAATTGAAGTTTTGCAAACATGATGCAAAACAGAGTGTATAACTGATATATTTGATATTTTACAGATTCCAGTGAATGAATCTTTAAGATATTAAGTGTATTAGATTGGAGGTGAAATATGATTTGTAGAGAAACAGAGTGATCCTTGTAGTTGAATTCTTTATTGAGAAATGTATGATGAAGTTAAAATGATCAAGTCAATGAGACAGATTGATCATTGCCAGTGAGGTAGATGTTTGTATGCCAGTGAGGCATTCTTGTAACCAATGAGGTTCTTTGGTTAGTGAGGCCATTTTTGCTAGTGAGGCATTTGAAATCTATCAATGAGATAGTATTGCCAGTGAGGCATTGTAAATAGAAAGTTTTCAGATTAAGCCAGTGAGGCATCATTTCTGAAGTGGTTTTTTATCCCTATAGCTAGGGGTTTTCCACTCATCAAATTCTTTGTCTTATGGTCTCATTGTTTTGATGTGATAATGTTTCATGATTGTGATGATCTTTGGTTTGCTTCAATATTTCTTATTTCAGTTTTTTAATGATTGCATTCAATTCATGAATGTATTTATCATTGAAATATTAAGAGCATGAATTATTCATTCTTTTTCAAGGCAAAAGTTAAAAATTTGTCTAAGATCTATGGTCATAGAGCTAATGAATGTGGTTATAGATTGTCAAATAAGAACTACAAAGTTGTATGTTTTAATTGCAATAAGCTTGGACACATGAAAAGAGATTGTTGGTTGCTAAAAAGACATCAAGGTTTGGATTTTCGTGGTTTGTCAAGAAGTAATCATGGTTACCCTGCTGCTCATCATATTATATGTTTTAGATGTAATAATGTTGGGCATAAAGTACAACAGTGCAAGTATAACAAAAGAAAAGGTACTTTAAACAAGCAAAAAAAGGAGCCCATGATGATTTGGAAAAGAAAGCAAGACTCTAATCAAGTGCATGTTACACAAAAAGCTTCACCTACTGCATGAGATGCAGTACAAGGTAAGAGGGAGCAGGTCAGTGTTTATTTCTTTTAGCCCCTAGAGAAAACAAGGAAGTTGAGTAAGTTTATGCATAATGCATAGTCAGTATTGTTGTAGTTGCTTTGGTTGCTTCTTGAGTTGATTCAAGAATTATTTTTTTATGTCAAGATTGTTTCACAATGTTCATCCTTATTGATCAATAATGGTGTTGGTATGCTGGAAATTTGCCATAATCAATCTAGTATCAAAGGATATTCATCAATTGATTAAGTGATCAAAAGTTGGAGGTTGATGGTTATATAAGGAAGAACTGATAATGCTAAGAGAAATCAATGATGACAATACATGATAATGGCATTGAGCTTAAAGCATCTGACAGATTAAGCTTTGATTCTTTGTGACAGTAACTTGAATTTGTACAGTCACAGCATTTGCTTGGAAGTGAAAGATACAGTGGCTTTGAAAAGTTTATTGAGGATAATGACTTGTACTAGTCCACATCTTTACGGTACTCTTCAAATACTCTCTATGCTTTGCTTGTGTTTGAGACAGGCTTGAGACATATTTTTATGATTAGTGAAAGTTATGTTGCTGTTAAAAGAAAAAGTTGATTAACAGATCTGTGATCTTAGTTGTTTCCTTACTTTGGGTGATAGTAATGGTAATGGTTGTGCTCTTGATCAAAACAGGTTTTCACAAATCGCTATCATGGTCTTAGTTTTTGAGTGGTGTCATTTCAAAGACACAGTCCTTATCCTGGTCTTACATGGTTACATTTACATTTCATTGAGTGGACAGGAACTTACTTATTTGCTTGGTATAAACAGTGGTATGCTTCAGTGTTACAGGTATGATTGATACAGGTAGACAACATTCTTCTTCATTGCTGACTGGTAAAAGTATACAGCATTCTTCTTCATGGGAATACGATGACTAGTATGGGAATATGAAATAAATTTAGTGATCATTCCACTTAATAAGGTTGATTGATATGAGTGATTTTTGATAGTACAGTGATATTTGGTTGAGGATGGCAATTTGACATGACTACTTGTTAGAACTATTGGTCTTGACATTGGCAATCATTGATGATGGCATTTGTGATATACTCTTGACCTTGACATATACTAGCATATTTGATGCACACATATATATATATATATATATATATATATATATAAGTGATGTGAATGACAATGATTTCAGGCAGTATTTCTGTTTGGTTTTAGAGATCATCTTTTGGGGAGCTTTCACGATTATACTACATCTCTGGTATACGTGATCATAAATGGCTGTGTTATGTGCAGATGTTTTTTTTAATTGTTTCAGGCCCTAGTGCAGAGATCTGATATGTGTTTATTAAGGAACACTGAGTGATCTTTGTGATGCAGAGACCTTTGACAAACTATATATCAGCAGCCTTTGACATCCAGTAAGTCAGTAGCATGGTACAGATGTGTCAGTTATATGTGATTTTATGTTGCAGGACCTTTGTGTATACAGAGCATTCTGCCAGTGACAGGAACTTTCCTGCAAGCAAGGATAATAAAGTAAGTACTGTGGAATTAAGTTTTGATCTAATCATGTTTAAGTTTCAGGAGGCCAGAGGCCATAACAAGTTAAAGGTGCCTTGGAACAAGTGATATGTATTAATATGCTTTCATCAGTGCACTATTGGCAATTCATGTTTTGAACCTCTTCAAGGAGTTATATATGGCAGTGTTTCGACATATATGCTATTTTGAAGTTATTAATGCATTTGAAAGTGACAAGCTGATGAGCTAATGATACTTGAGACAGTAATATTCATTGTTATCTTTTATATAGTGCAGTGGTATGATGTATTTAAAGTGCAGAAATAATGAGTATACAATGAAGTATGAACAATACATGTGCTAGTGAATTTCATGGTATTCTTGACTATCCTTAACATGAGTTACCCATGGTTTGTCTTACATTCCGTGTTCTAGAAAAGGGGAGAACTGATCTCTTTGGTTGCATAGGTTCAGGGGGAGCAAGGCTAATTGTACTGTGCTTGAAAGAGCTTTCCAGTGAGAGTCTTGAGAAGTACATAGTTGATGCCTTGGTACTTGGTTATTCATGTTGGTAACAATATTTGTACAGTTCACACAGTTGGTTCTCATTTTGTTGACTTGGTAATTGCTTTTGCACAGTTGGTATTTGGTGCCTTGACTACATTGCATACAGGCTCAGGGCAGTTGGTAAGATTGGTCACAGTGTGGTAATATTTATTGACAGTATCTTTATGCTTTCCTTGGTTTATGCTTATTCTGGTTACTTCTTTTACAGTGCATAATGTATAAATGCTTGGGCAGTGCTATATGGTTTGCTGGTGTCATGACCCTCAAGAATTATGTATTTGTTAATGAGAAATCAATAACACTAAAATTGTTCTTATATTTTATGTAAGCCTCATGCAAATGATTATTCATGAATATAATAATAAAGATGAAGTTAGAATTAAATGTTCTTTAATCCTTAAAGAGAATTCGATTAACTTAGATATGATAACAAACTTAATCTGAAGTAAGCGATATTAATCCTGGGAAGATCGGGTTGCCAAAAGGCACGACCTTAGGAAGGATGCGACTTTCCCTAAAAGACAACGACATCATAAGACATGCCTCTACAGGCATTTAAAGAGATCTCCCAGTCAAGCATAAGGAGGAGGGCATACACGGAAGATAGGAGACCACGAAGATTACAGAAAACACGGATTTGAAGGCCAGCACAGGGTGCCAATTAAGAGGTAAGTATTCTCACCATTGGTTACTCACTGAAGCTTGTAGAAGCAGTACGTAATGCTGGATAGTAGGTTTTTGTATAATTACTAACGCCATTAGATATCAGTGAATGATCATTGTACGCAAATCTGTGGTAATATATAAATTCAGTCAAATACAAAATGATAAGTAAATACATATTGATTGATTCATCAATGAATTATTCATCAATGAATATATATATATATATATATATCAATACATTATAGCAAGATTAAATAAATTACTAATTCCATATCTGAAGATTAAATGGTATCATTTGTCTAAGTTGTCAAAATCGCAATAATGTTGCTTACAACAATTATTGCATTCCTCGTAAGTTATTACGGCTTGCTGCGAGGATAGATTTAGAGCCAAAAAATCTCTTTTGCTAATGCTCACCAAGGAGAGGATGGTTGTGCAGGGAAAGGCTGGTAATTCGATCCCATGATGGATGTCCCAAGACGGTAATAACCTTGAGGGAATCCACTTGGAGATTGGTCACGCGCCCTCGGCACTGTAAGGCATCCCTCCTCCAATGGGATCTAGGGAAGAGAGATAAAGGCAAGGCTCTATCCCAATAGAGCGTAGTGTTGGTGTACGTTTTATCATCCACCGAACACACAGAATAAAATGTCCAAAGACACTCTATCCTCTCTTGAAAAAACTACCACATATGCTAAGATTGCGAGAAGATCATATGGCGATTCCAAGGTTTCTTTCGTCAGGTCATGACATGTGGATAAGCTCAATGGGCATTGTGATATGCTGGTAATACACAAAGGGACTTACGCTAGGCTATTTCTTTACAAGTTCAGGACTTAGATGGATTTGACATTAAATGCCTCTTTGGTTAGGACTTTCGGTTTGGATCTCAAAAAAAAAGTGTAAAAAGAATAAGGGTTTAGAGGATCTATTCTACGCCTAGGAATTTAAGAGACAGTAAAGATTCAGTGAAAGGAATAACCACGCTTTGTTTCGCCTCCCTGGGACAACTACACAAAGTGGGTGCAATCTTCAAGGAGTGTAATTATAATTTTCAAGCCTCGAGTGAGACTGAAGTTAAGCTTCCACAATTACAAGCTCAGGCTAACTTTACACATCGAATGCAAATCATCCATCCGAAGAAAGTATGAGCAATATTTCACCATTGAATCTATACGATCAATCTCGCATTCACTTAACCAATATTCAAAGCAAATTCTACTTAATTTAATTCTAAGTCTAATCTATGGTAGAAGAAGTTATGCAACCTTGCTTACTACTTGACAATAAAAGTGATTCAAAGCAAATCGTGCATAAGAGCTTTTATTATCGAAAACAGTCTCAATGCAACAATTTCATACACTGTCTCCACACTTTACAAATGAGGGGCGAGCTCAATTTATAGGCTCCCCAATTACAATTCAGTGGCCAAGATTGATTTTGGATCAACGATCGAGATTACAAAATAAAACCCTAATTAGGGTTTGTCACTTTCGACCAATGAGAAAATTACACTCGAGGACACTTGTCCTTTTTGCTAAATATAAATCAACAATAAAATAGAAAGTTGTTGCATGTTGATTTGGAACAATTTGATTGGTTGGAAGATGACGAGGCGCCACCTCAGCGTGCTGGATGCCTTCCTTGGTCACTTCTTTTCTCTTCCACCCACTTGCCTTAGAATATTTTCCTTGCCCATGACTCTGTACTTTGTGCTTGTTCCTTCCTAGCTTTGATCTTGGATTCCTTTTGAGACTTTGATTTCTTCTTCTCACTTATACTGGAATCTTTGAGGTCTAGAAGTCTCCCCTTGGAGCCGGTGCCTGGACTTGAAGTCGGTTGCTTTGAAATCCCTCTTGCTTGAACTGGGTTGATGTTATTCCTTTGGATTTCCTCTCTGAATTCTCCAATTTGTGTCGAGAAATTGTCCAAGTATGGAGATCTATTTGGAACACTCTTCTTGTCACCATCTGATTCTGATTGGAAGTTTATTTTTAATTCTTCAGGAGATGAAATCCCTCAAGAAGTTGCCCTGATTACTTCAACAGGTTTGGGATTGTAGATGAAATACCCCCAAGATGTCTGAATATTCTTTCAAGTGCCTTGAATTTGGAGAAGAATGCCTCTGTGCTTTCGCCACAATGGAGGAAATTGGAATTTTCTCTACAAAGTATTTCCCATACTTAGCCAAATTTTGGCTATTCAATTTCATTTTGTAACACCTTCATGTGGACCCTTCAACCTTTAGCCAAGGTTTTGGCTGAACTTTGCCTGTGGATTTGTCTTCAATTTTGAATTTGGCTTGTGCTATGTAGGACAAATTCCATCCTTGGACAAGGATTTTATTCACTTCCTCTTTCTTTTCCTCTTCATTCCTCTTGTTTTCTTTCCAATACTTAGCCAATTTTCTGAATTTCCCTCCTCAAGGTACCAACACTTAGTCATTTTTTTGAGTTTTTCTCATTGGGCTGACTTCACTTGAGCTTGGACACTGCTTCTATCTTGACCTAAGTCGGACTTTCTCTCATGTTTGCCATTGTACTTGGCGGATCTTATGGATGTCCAGACATGCCTTCTCCAAGCAAAGTCAGACTTTGTAAAGGTTTGGACATGCTGTGCTTGGGAAAAGTCAAACTTTCTTGTGCTGTCCATCCATTGAGCAAGGTTGGACTTCACTGGTGCCTTTCCAAATTTTTTGAATTTTTTTTTACTCAGCCAATTTTTTGAGATTCCTTGGCTGGGCGGATTTCATCAAGTCTGGGACAAGTGCATGGCAGACTTTGTGATGTGTTTGACATTGTCTCCTTGATGCTAGGGCAGACTTCAACTTTGTCTTGCCATTCCTCATCAAGCATGGGCGGATTTTCATATGTGTTTGCAATCCATTCCTTGAGCTGACTTAAGGATGATCCTTCCATTCATTGTCTCCCTATGGCGGACTTTACACTTTCTTCCTTTTGATGGCAGACTTTGAGAACTTTCCATTTATCTTAAAAGATTTCTTGCCAAGAGATAGGTCGGACTTTCCACTAAGCTTGCCATTTTTCCTTCCAAGCTTTGGGGCGGACTTTACTCTTCCCTTTCCACTTCCAAGCGGACTTCCAACTTTTCTTTCCATATGCTAGGCACAAGGTAGGGCGGACTTTCTAAGTTTTATTCCAAATGATGGCGGATTTGGAAGATTTCTTTCCATTTTAAAAAGGATGTTTTGCCAACTCTCCAAGCGGACTTCACCAACTTTATTCCATTTTCATCAAGGCATGGCGGACTTTTCATCTTCCTTGACACTTGGCTTTCTTCTCATGCTAGCCAAAATTCGCAATTTTCTCCTTCCAAAGCATTAAAGCACTTATCCAAATTTCGACTTTTTCTTCTCTAGGCATCCAGACTTAGCCAAATTTCGTATTTTTCTTCCAAGGCATCAAACACTTAGCAAAAATTTTCAATTTTCCCCCTTCTCATGCTTAGGCGGACTTCCCAAGTGCCTTGCCAAGGCTAGGCGGACTTTGGAGGGTCTTTGCCATCTTTCTCTAAGGCATGGCGGACTTTCTCAATGGCTTGCCATGGCTGGGTGGACTTGCAAGAGTCTTTGCCATCTTTCTCTAAGGCATGGCAGACTTTGGAAGGTCTTTGCCAAGGCTGGGCGGACTTGCAAGAGTCTTTGCCATGTCCCTTGAATGTAGGGCCGACCTCTTAAACTTCATGCCATCCTCTTACCAAAGCAAAGGCAGACTTCATCACTCTTGTGCCATGTCCCTCAATTTTAGGGCCAACCTCTCTGATGTCTTGATATTCTCCTCTTGATGGCGAATTTTATTTTAGACTTAGGCAAAATTTATCACAGATTTCATGCCTCTGGGTTGATTTTTGGTGATTTTGACTGATTCTTGACTGATTTTTGCTCAATTTTTCCATGCTTTTCCGGAGTTTTGCTTGATTTTCTCAGATTTTTACTTTGATTTTTCAGTGATTTTTTGGATTTTTTGGCTGATTTTTGGTTCTAAAGATGGAAACGTTGACCCATTGACTAGGGTTGACTTTCTAAAAATAGAAAAAGCAAAATCCCTAAAAAAATAGGGAACCCCGTTTGGTCCAAACATGCCAAAAATGAAAAAGCGAAAAAGCAAAAAAGCAAATTCCCTAAAAAATAGGAAGTGTTAGAATTGGTCAAAAGCACAGGCGATCCTCGTCTCTCGGGCCTTCTGAGCACTTCCATAAAATTTATGCACTGATTCAAGCATGGATTATTGACATGGCTCGAATGACTCTCAAAAGACTAACTTGAAACTCTCAAAATGATGACCTCATTGTAAAAAGACAAGTGATAAGCAGTTGCGATGCCAAGGCAAAAAGCGAAAACAGGGGGTCCCCATTTGCAATAGTGCAATGTGTGAAAAGGTCACAACACGTAGTAAGTTGCGATAAACCATGATAAGTATGTACTTATGTAATATATATCTTGTGTATATGTTGATGTTAAATTATCTAATGCATTCATCTCATATGTAATATATATCTTGTGTATATGTTGATGTTAAATTATCTAATGCATTCATCTCATATGTTGATAAGCACTTCTTCTATGTAAATTTTGAAATAAATGTGTAGTTATTATCAATTAATGATATGTACAGATCTTTTAGATGAATTATATAAGCTAATTTATATGAACATAAAAAATAAACCCTTACCTTGACTTGTACATCTTTTTTGTTCCTAGGACAAATTTAATAAGGGACATTACAGCCGAACAATATTCTCCTAACTTTGTTGACCCCAGCCTTTGGCATTGTTGTCAAAAGGGGGAGAAAATTGATGGTTGATTTGTTTACAGTTTTGGGTTATTTGAATTGATAGTTTCTACTACTCATGCTTTGATGCAGATTTTTTATTATTATGATGTTGATCTAATGTCATTTGTTTATTATGACAGTGGTACTAATCGTTGTGGTTACATGTTTAGTAGGGTTGAATTGATGGTGAATTGATGGTTTAAACAAGTACAGCTTTGGGTTATTTGACACCAATGCCAAAGGGGGAGTTTGTTGACCCTGGTGGCATCTTTGGTTGGCATTGTGTCAAATAGGTATATGCAAGGTTTCAAGGTGACTGACATGATCACAGGTATATCAAACAAGAATAATGCAAGAATAATGCAACTCAAGGCGAGCATCAACAAGGAAATAACCATCAACCGAAATCATCAAGTGGCATACCCAAGTTACCTTCCACTTCCTCATGTAGATAGGAATGATGATGCCTCCTAGTGTCATCTCACTCCCAATGCAATCTTCATCTTTCTCCTCATTTGCAAATATCATATCCTGTGCTCTTCCAAGAGGGCAACCAATCACCTCATAATGTGAACTTAGATCAACACCAAGCTGAAAACCACACTCCAACTCAAGTCTTGAAACTTCTCCTGGATCCCATACCTTGCCGTTTTCACCAAGTGCAACGCTACAACCCAAAGTTGTTCTATCATCCAACTCATAAAGTGTATTATCAATTGGCATATCAACACCCATCTCAAATAATGGGTTATCAGCAAATTGAAGATTAGCTTCATTCCCAAAATCAAACCAATCCTCCTTCTGGTCCAAACTTACCTTTCCTGATTTCTTTAAGAAACCCTATAAGTCAAACTCCTCTTGAAAATTATCAAGCTCATCAATTACTCGCTTGATTTCCTTAGCTCTTTGTTCATTCTCTTGCTGCCTGAAATTTTTTTTATCAACTAGTTGATCTTCCACCTCCACTAGTGCCATTTGAGTATTTCTCATGTCTTTTGTTGAATCAAACTCAAGAGTAAGCTCATCAACCTTTCTCTCTTCTCCTTTGAATGCACTAATGGCCTTCTTTGCAAATTCGAGGGCATAATCTCAATTTATAATCAAGTGTAAGAATTTTGATTTCATAGTCTCCAAAGAGTCTTTGATAAGTTGCAGATTAGGGAGAGTGACTACATCCCTAACTCCTTGTCACTCTTCAATTCGAGCCTTCTAGTAGAGTTCTTCAATTAAATTGTGTGTGTTATTAAATCTGGATAGAGCTTGCACTTCATCTTCAACAGGCACCAAGAATTGATTTCTCCAATCATGGGCATGCAAGGATGATGAATTGTTGTTAGGTTGCATGCCAAAATCAGAACTTTCATTCTTGTCATCAATGTCTCCATAGTTGTTCCAAGACTCTTGTCCCTCTGCACCAACTTGATGAAAATACTCAACATTAGGATGAGGATCAAACTCAACAAGTTCACTAAGCCTTTGCCTATAATCAGCTTCATGCATTAATAAATCAGATTTGTGTTCAAGATCATCATCAAACTTCCCAAAATTAGCTTCTTCAATAGCATCCTCAAGGCTTACATTGTGCTCTAAGTTTTGAACATCATCATGATCCAAAGGAAATTCATCCCATCTAGGATGCTCATTATACTTAGGTGCCAACACACCTAGGTCCCATGTGCTAAAGGGGTGATCGTTTTGTTCAAAGAAAGAATGTTCATTGTGCTTCTCAAGAGTGGTTGTCTTTCTGAAGAAAAACACTCTCCAACTCATGAGTACTGAAATCATCATAAGCATCCCTCTTCATAGGCTTGGTTTGGAAGTCAAACCCATAACCACCTAAGTTATCATTTTTGGAATGAGATAAGGGATCATAATCAATAGCCGACTTGAAGACATCATCATAATTACCCTTAACATGTTCTTCCTTTGAAGGTACATTAGTGAACTTACCATAAACATCAGCTCTACTAGAATCATCTAGGAAGTCATTAGTCTTAGAATCATCACTGGATGAATCCAAATTAGGATTTGAGGCTGTTGTTTTGTCTTTTTTGTCAAACAAGTCCTTATCATCACTAGTTACATGCATGTCTAAGGGATCATTTTGGAGCATTGTCACACATTCCTCAAATGTCAAGGCATCTTCTCCATCCAAATGTGTTTAGGTTTTGCAACAATCCTTGAAAATGTCTTTTTAATGTCAAGGTCCCTCATTAGCATGGTCAATTCTTGCATCAACTCAAATATAGACTTTTTTGTAGTCATTCTTTCCACTTTGCTTCTAACAACTATCAAAGAGAGGCACGAAAAGTCATCCAAGTGCTAGTCACCAACATGCAAAATAGATGTGAAGCACTGGAACTAATAAACACTATTGAAATACTAACAAGCAGCTGAAGAACTGTGGCAAAAGTTAGAACTTCAACAAGCTGGCAGGAAAACTTGCTCTAATACCACTGTAATAATCCACCCTTAATTTTTCCCATAAAACTTCACAACTTGTTAGCGTTAGCCAATAATCAAAGATAAGCAACTGGAGTAAACTCCCTTCCACTTTTTGATCACCCAAATCCTGATGTAGGTGTAATGTCCCCAAAATTTGGATGAAGTGACTTAATTATTTAATATTTCCTAAGTCTTAAATTATATTCAAAAGTGGGATATTAAATAGTTAATAAATCAAGTCATAATGTGACTTATGAAATATTAATAGCATTACTTTATAAAAAAAAGGGTCACTTGTAATTTTGAAGGGGAAATACAAAAGAAAGAAGGAAAGTATTCGACACTTCATGTATGCATATCTTTCACGGCAGAGAAGAGAGAGGAGCTTCTTGTTTAGGGTTTGAAGGCCCTTGCAATCCAGGTTAGGGTGTGAAATACCATCCTGGCTGATTTCAGATTTGAATGAAAGAAACGATAGCTGATTTTCATTTGAGTTTTTGCTACCCTCTTGAAATTGTATTTTGGAGCTTGGCACTTGCAGTGAAGGCGTTTCTTTTGGATGGGGCCCTAGGCGCCTATTGTACACTCCAATGCTTCATTGCCAAGTCGCGTTTTGGAGAAACCTGGGCAGTGTAATGAAAAACATGTTTGAAGAAGGGAGAAAACGACTCTTTTCACATCCCAGCTGGGTCGTGGATGTTGCTGGAGGGTTTTTGAGAGGCGTCTGGAATATCTAAGGCAGGGTGTTACACTTGTTAGAAGACCCGACCATCCTTGAAGACATTTCTGATGTTGAACATGTAATCTGGGCTATGCTGTGGTCATCTTCCTCACCTACAGGCTGAAAACGAATTGTAACCAGGTCTGAATTATTTATGCCTTATATTTAGTAGCTTGTGCATTCAAAAAAAAAGAGAAAGAGATCTTTGGGTCTGCTACGTAGGAAGTCTTTGACCTGCTGGTAATTTCGGAGAATGTTGTTTGTAAATCTTACCATCCTAAACTCAGGAATTAGTAATTTATAATGTATTTTCTGCTCAAATACAAGGTCTGGGCATTTCATTCCCTATTTTGAATTCATATGCTAATGGATGTAATATCTATCCATGATAAGTCTGAGTTTGTGGTGTCATGGACTAGCCTTGTTGGGGTTTGATAAGTCAGTCCATTAAACTGATAAGTGATACTTTTCATAGGCAATTCCATCTTTGAATTGTCATGTATGGGGAATTCTGTTTATATGATCTGCAATACATGATAATGTTATTGAATTGCATTTTCTGTCAAAAAAAACATAATATACATTGTATGGCCAAGTGACCAAAGGTCTGCTATAGCATTAGATGCTCTTGGTTTAATTGCTGCTCAAGTATTGTGATGATTAATGCACCCAAAAATCATATTACAACCAGTTGAAATCAGTTTTCAGTCACTGCTGTATACCATCAGTACTTATTTGTGGAGTCATGAAAATAGATGATATGAATTATCAAGTGGAATACGTTTAGCACTGTTATTGCTCAACTGTCTGATAAAAATTGCATATATTGAACCACATCAATTTGTTAAACGGAGAACATCTAAACCAAGACAAACACAAAAAATCTCATACTACAAGTTAGGGTCTTCACAGGCTCTCTAAGGCCTAACCACTACACCAAAAGACCGGCCTGGTGGTAAGGGCGGCTACCCAGGATGTTAAGGGTGGCGTCACGCAGCCCCACCGGAGAATCTACGAGGATGCATGCTAATCCCACGGACACGTGACCTTGTAACCTGCGCACAGGGGTCCCCACGGGGACATTACAGCCCACCACGCTCCGCGGGTCTCAACCTCGAGACCTCGGCTCTGATACCACTAAGGCCCAACCACTACACCAAAAGACCGGCCTGGTGGTAAGGGCGGCGGCACGCAGCCCCACCAAAGAATCTACGAGGATGCATGCTAATCTCACGGACACGTGGCCTTGTAACCTGCGCACAGGGGTCCCCACAGGGACATTACAGCAAGATTCACAAAAGAAGCCGAAAATAAGGAACTATTGAAATAGAACCTATCAAGTCTGCAATAAATTCTTTGTCCACCCTATTGGGAATTGCACCATGTAAACTAGATGAACTTAGAGTCCTTTTTTTGCACTTCGATGGGGTCCTCTAACTTGAGTTTAGACCTCATCCTTTGCCAATAGAATCTTTCATTCCCCTTCCACTCAAAGCCAGACCCTCCCTATTTATCTTCTTCTTGTTCAAAAAAGTTGAAATAACCACCAACAATCCACAAAATGTCTTGCAAAGAACCCATCCAATTCCAGAGCCAAATCCTTTCATTGTAGTCATTAGGAGCATACACATCACAAATTCCAAAACAAATGTCATCTTTCTTGATTATAAGCTAGACTGCCCTATTGCAAGGAGAGATCCCATAGCCATCAACATATCGGGCCCACTTGTTAGCCAACAAGATCACTGCACCCCCTTTCCCCTTCTCATGTTTTGTTACAAATTGAGATGCCTCTTTCAAGATGACCCTAAGACTGGTATCTTAAGTAAAACCAGTGGCCTTAACCTTCTTCAGCAACACAATATCAAGATCCTTCTTTTGCATTATAAATCTCCTTACAATGTGTTTTCTGTCAGGAGACTCTAAGCCCCTAACATTCCAAGAAATGCAGTTTACCTCCATTATGACTGTTCACTTGGGATAGACCCTTTATCAAACTTAAAATTGTCAAAAAATTCGGTAATCTATTTTCAGATTCCATCCTCTTAGCATTGGGGGGGAGGACTCCACTCAAATTTTTTCTCTTATCCTTTTGGTGCTGATTTAAGTCTTTATCTTAGGAGGGTTTACCAGTCTCCAAACCCTTCTTCTTTATGTATCTTCGAGATTTTTTCACAACAAACTCCATGTGATTATCCTCACCTTCAGAGGTATCCTTAGTAGAGAGCAACCCATGTTCATCTACAGATTCCATTCCTGATGGTGAAGCAAACCCATCTGAACTAGCCACTCCACTCAGGGGTTTAATAGGATCCATTCCTGATTTAGGAATCAAAATTTCATCAACCTTTTGATTTCCAACAACAAAAGAAATAGTGTCAAAAGAATTGGACTTATCCAATTCACCTTCAACTCAATCCATACTAGTAATTCTTAGATCAGAGTTAAGGTGTGCAATGTGTAGATCATCTTGTGTCATTTTCCCATCTTCCAGGGATTGAAGTGGCAAATCATTTCTAAATTCAAGGGCATCAGACTTCGTATGGGATTCCACCAATTGATTTTGTTTAAAATACTTGGAATTAAAGGTGTAAATTTCCTTATTCGGGTTAGGATTAGAATCTTGAATTTCTTTTGGTTCTCTTAGCTTCGTAAGTGCCAACTGCTAAGCATTTAGCTTTGGAATATTTTGGACCTAATCAGAATTTTTTACATGCTCTATGTCAATATCTTCTATTCCACCCTTACGGGTATTCTCTTGTTCTTTTATTATGCTGTTATCTGAGTCAATTGAGAGGGCGGAAGAGCTTTCTTCCACTCTCGAGACATTGTTAATATCTTTATTTGTGTCAGCACTCTCCATTCATGGAGGGTTATTTTCTTTATTATCATTGTTTTTAGAATTAGCAAGGACATTGCTCTTGTTAATCTCCTGCGGGATAGGGTAACAACTCCCAATACCCACCCCATTATTTTTATCTCTACCATTGCACCCTTCAAAACCAGAGGGCTGCATTTTATCTCAACTGCCACCACTCAGGGTGGTCTTATTGTTAATTCTATTTTTAATTAAAGGGCAATTCCTTCGGATATGTCCCTCACGTCTGCAGAGAAAACAAGCATTCAACCCACTCAATAGTTCAATTTCACATTTGATATTTCTAGATTTTAGTTTAATTTCTAGCACTTCTGGTAAATCCAAACCCGGCAATAATGACACCAAAACCTGAGCATCAGAATGAGGAAGCGGGGATTTGGTATCATCAACTTTCAAAATAGTCCCATAGAGCTCAAGCAAGAGTGGGGCAAATTTCCACAGGCGGGGTGGCACTCGCTTTACAGTTATCCATTGAGAGCTCGAGAGGGCCAACATCTCATCTTCCATAGCTTCTGGATTCCATGCCAGAGCATGAAAAACCACATTACCAACATTCCAAAATTGTTTAGAAACAACTTCCATCTAAGATTTTTGATTATTGAAAAAAGAAACAAATAATCCTTTTTGAATCATTCGACAGTAATAAAACTACAAACCTAATTTCCTTTCCCAAAAATTATTAAACCATTACTCCATATATTTTCTAGCCAGAACCCTATTAGGGTCGACGACCGCAAAGAAAATTGTCATTTTAATCAATCTATCATCCTCATTTTCAATAGACTCATCTAGGGTTTTATTAGGAACAAGAACAACTTTCAATGGAAAAGCCGAGGTGTGCTTACCTTGTTCTTGCTCCCCATTATCTTGCATGCTATCAATTTCTCCAATGTCGAACTTGGCCCCCTGCGGCAGTTGTTTTCTCTCACCCGCAACCACGTCCCGAAAAGATTTTGGAATTTCCACATTCTCATTAGGCTTGGAAGAAATATTAAAATCTCCATTTGGGGGCTCCATATCCCCTGGCATCATCAAGCGAGAAACCTTTAGATCACTCGCATATGGGCGGGCCGAGACACCACCATTGGCACGGGGCCGAGGTAACTCCACACAAACAGCAAATACGGCTGAGAAAAAACTAAGCACCACAACCAGCAAATGTTGTACGCCCAAGAATGATGAGAGATCATGGAGGAGGGCCGAGCCTCCTCCACGAAAGGCATGACGCACAGTCAGAACCCACACCGGAGAGAACCCTAGTTGTAGACCGCCCCCAATTCAATGAAGCAATGTTTAGATGAAAGTCTTCCCGTAACATAGCTTTTATAATAATAGATACCATCTATGCAAATGAAAGTTATGGACATCATCTATTGTTTAAATTTTAAGACACCCTAATTTATAAACATACAATAGAATAGAATAGAAGAAGAATTTTAATGTCCACAAGGCCAAAGCCTATGGGACAATAGGATGGAATGAGCTTCTTACGAGGGTGGCTGAAAGCTATTTAGTGTATTTGTCACACAAAGTTGATAATCTTCCTGTGATAGAGGAATGTATGATTTTGCATATAGAAAGTCAATGTTTGTTGTAAGAGGTCAAAAATAATGTGAAAACATGTGGTATAAATTTTTGTCAAAGTTACCTCAGCAGCTGCAAAGCGATCCTTTGCTTCATCTAATTCCTTTTGAATCCCCTTGCTTGAAACCCAAATGGACTGTAAAAATTGATGTCACAAAAAGAATATAAGTAAAGAAGGCCCTCAATGCAGTAGATGTCTCAAGACAAAAGCAGTTGAAATGCCCTTTAGAAATTGAAATACATGTGTCATTCTAAACCTGAACAGATAAAACAGCAGCAATTGTAAGAATTTCCTCCGAACAACCCATTGAGCTTGATGACAGCAACATCTTTGAAATCATTGGCTCCTGAAAAGATGAAGACATAAAATCAGTACAAGGAAATTAAAAAATTAATGTATTGATAAAATGCAAAAACAAAAATTCAGCTCCACTTGCATTGTATGTGTGCTTGTTTTGTGCTAATAAAAGATATATTTATGACAATAACAAAAAGAATAGCCAACTTATAAGTTAAAATAAAATAGTTAACTTTTATCTGTGTCAGTTGGCCCCATATCAATAGGATGCAGGAATACTCTTTCAAAGAACTTATTGCAAGGAAAAAAACTACCATTTATTTAAATTATTTTTTAAACTTTCATTATTAATATTTTCCAATCATTTTAGTCTTAATAACTTTTTACCCCTTATAATTCTGTCTATTAGATTGCTTCATATTTTACATTTCTTGCATGCAAGTTTCCATATTTATTTACAACATAAAGTGTCTTACACTAAAATATTTTATGATCGTTTTAGTACTACATCAAACCTTTTCACCTTGCTAATTCTGTCTAGCAGCTTGCTTTATATTGTATATACATTATAATTCATATGTAAGTTCCCATATTTATTTCACATGCTTTTGGTAACAGTTTGAAATGTTTCGTCTTCGCTGTACAGTAGGTTCTTTTTGTATGCTTCTAAATATACTTTATGTCTATGGTTCAAGGAGTTGAAGTACAAAATTAACTATTAATTATAAAAAAAATCCTTATTCATTAAAAATTTGATTGACTGGAATCAATATTTTAACATTTCTTGGTCTTCCTTTAAGCCACAATATAATCGTTAATTACCTTCTTTATTAGTAATTATATTGTGTCTATATTAGGATATGCAATAAAATATTGAAACACTGGTAACTGTAGTTTGGCAGCCATTGCAATAATAGCTAGGATTTAGATCTGAGACCATGGTATTAACATAAGGAAGAAAAACAGAATATACAATATAGTTTAGCAAGCACTCACAATTTGTATAAAGGAACTACCATAATGAAGCCAATCGACTACAAGAGGATGGATAGAGTATAAGTTTTGGTTAATCACAATGTTGCTAGAACAATCAGGAAATAAATTACATCTATATCATGATCTATAATATGAGTTTAGCAGCCATTGGAATAATGGCTAACAAACAGATTTTGCGACCAATGTTTAATATGAGAAAACTTAAAAAAAAAAGGATTTACAATATAGTTAAACTAGCATTCAAATTTTGCATAAAGAAAATATAATTAAGAGGCCAATCAGAAGGACAGATAAGCTATGAGTTTTGGTTAATCATTTTAAATGTGCTAGACCACACTTGGTATTAATAATTAACACTTCAAATAGATTTTAACATAAAAACATACTCTTATTCAGTTTTGGTATAATAGCAAAAGGCCTTTGTTGGTTTGGTGACAAGAAAACATCAAAGGCACACTAACCACCATTGATATAGGAATTTGTCTGATTTAGACACATGTCAGGCAGCATTCTTACTACAAAAAAGTGATAATTTTGGTATATTTTTTAGGGGTTTGATTGTGTCCCCACATCCTTATGAAGGTGTCTTAACAGATAGGAAGAAAGGTGAAAGGTATAAAGGAGTGAAGGGGCCATGGAGTATGATGGCTGATTGTTGACACTTGAAATTATTATTTTTAAAATTTAATCTATATCATGACATTCATGTTTGACTAATATTTGACTATTAATATGGTGGTGTATTTTGCTATGTTATTTGACTATTAATATGGTGGTTTATTTTGAACTTAATTACTGCTGCAAATATGATATATTTCTGATTTTTATATATTTTTGTATCAATGAACCCAACCCCCAAAAGAAACTTGACCAAACCCTCGAACCCGAACCCAAACTGGTAACTTAGCATGCCCCTAAATGCTCACTCACACATTATCATTTTCCATTAAAAACATGTAGTGTACCCTCTATGTGGTTGTTTGCCTTATTCAACAATTATAGGTCTATGGCTTGCCTACTAAAAATACCTAATTCCATGAAAGATGAATATATTTCTGATTTTTATATGTTTTTGTATCAATGAACCCAACCCCTAAAAGAAACTTGACCGAACCCTCAAACCCGAACCCAAACTGGTAACTTAGCATGCCCCTAAATGCTCACTCACATATTATCGTTTTCCATTAAAAACATGTAGTGTACCCTCTATGTGGTTGTTTGTCTTATTCAACAATTATAAAAACAAAAAAAAAATGGATAAAATAGTAGGTCTATGGTTTGCCCATGTTTGGTTTGACCTAAAATTGACTTTTGACGACAATTTTACAAGATTTAGACCATTTTTATCAAAATGCCTTATTGAAGCAAAAAAATTATTTTGGGTACAACAAAAGAAACTGTTCTCAGACCTGGAAATGTAAACTCCAAAGTTCACGATGTTAGTTTTAGGATCAGAAATGTAAGCAATAAAAAAATGCAACACAGTGAACAATGAACACAACAAGATACCTTGGGAAAACCCTCCTTGAGGGAGAAAAACCCAGCAACAATTATATCTCTTATATTATAAATAGAAGAGCAGAAATTTTCTTACAACTAGGCCCAAGCACAAGGCCGATCTGAAGAAATTAAGCACAACACCTCTCCTAGATGCAAATGAACAAATAGTATAATGCCTCCTTTATTTTTGATCTCCTTGAAGCAATAATCTGATCTGCTGCAAATATGCGAACTCTTCTAGAAGTGCGAACTTGTCTTGAATTAAATCGAACAATAGAATGAATGATGGTTGCCTTGTATATATACAAAATAAGATGTCTCTTCATGTAAAGTCGGCCTCTTTCCCAAATGAGATGACTTTTTATTCTTAGTCGGCCTCGTTAAAATAAATAATATATATATTGCAAGTCACACTTGCCTCATTTAAGATTAGAATTTATTCATCATTTAATTTTTCTTTGAAATTGAGGGAGAAAGAGAATTGCCGCCGCTACAGCATCAACACACGAAGCCTGAGTAGCTCCAGAAATACCCAAGACGGAATGGTAACAGCCACCACAAGCTGTGAAACTTGCACTTTTCTAGGACACATTGAGGATGATGGCGTGGTGGTCCAGAATAATGAAAGGTATTGTTCACGTCACTGTAGCAAATCACTGTTCACGGCGCTGTAGCAAATCACTATTCACTAATTTGTCTCCATATAGCAGTAATAAAATCTTAGACATAAATATAAATTTTATTATAAAACCCTCAGCAGAATTTTCAAGATCTTTGCTTCTCAGACAAGCAAATTTTGATGTGAATCCTCAAATTTGGCCGCTAAAAGTGACCATTAAATTTGCAATGAAGTACCTGTAGAAACCCTAGATGGATTCCTCAACAATCTCCAGCTAGGGTAGATAGTTTTACTACTGAAACTGGTGCCCTAGGGTCTTCAAACCCACAGACCAAAGAGGCTTCAGAAAATCTCTCCAAATGAGAATGAGAAAATAACATCAAGGATGAGAGAAATGAGCTCCTTCTTTATCCTTTTAAAGAACTCCTTGAACTTCTAGAAAGATCCAAGAAGCGTATTCAACAAGCTTTTAGAAGAATGTTTTAATATTCCTTCATGTGACCCCTTGACCCCTTGACGTGACTCTTGGTGTGACCCCTTGATGTTTTATTTTTCACTTAAGTCACTTTTTTAAAAGTATTAATAAAGTGACTTTATTAATTTATCATTAAATTATGTCACTTTATAGCCTTTTAATATAATTATTTAATATTACCCTTTTAACTTTGCACTTTTTGCCCGGTAACATTAAATAATTAAAATAATGATTATTCCTTAAGCGGGCTGGAAAAATGAGGACATTACATAGCTTGAGCTGTAAGAAATAAAAAATAGACTTCACACACACTAGATGGAAGCAAATCCATGCTGCCTAGTATAAGAGGCTTTGGATACCCTAGTAGATCACACGACATCCCATTGATTTATACTCATCTATGTATAGATTGGTAAGTCACGACACCCCAAGATTATGGATGGTATGAGATAGGGTAATCATCCTAGCATCTATGAGGGTCCCCTACGTAGTTCTATGTCTAAAAGTGAAAATCTTTGATAGAGTTGATCAAATGGTTGCCCACTTGCCTTTACTATTTGGAAGGAGAAATGCTCAAGCATAAGTATTAAGAACAATGACAAATACTAAAATAAATGTTTCAAGAGCTTGTTTCTAAAATACAATATAAAGCTATTGGAAACGACTAATTCAAGATTCTAAAATGGGGTTGAAGGCAAAGATAGGATATTACTTGATAATTTTCAGTTGCAACTCAAATACTTCAACATCTTGTGTAAATGATTAGTTTCTTCTATTGATTGGTCCCCTTACAAGTCAAGCAAAGAAGGTGATGTTTTGGCACTAGAAAAGCTCATGTGATTCAACTCTTCACCAAAATCAAAATACTAGTTTCATTTGTTTGTCCCAGCACTATTTTCATGTTTGCTTTATACTAATTTGGCATGACTATAGAAATGATTTTCTTGGGCCAGCACACCCTTTCGGGTTTCACTTCAAGTTAAAGGTATTCCCTAAGTTAGCTTCTATTTCAACTTCACAACTATAAGAATAACCTGTTTTGGTTGAGCCTTAGGCTTTTAGGGCCATAGAAGTGAATTTGACGTATATACTAAAACCTAACTGCAAGAAAACTGATATGACAGTGCCTGTAAACTATAATTCCAAAAATTCACTTTGTTGTTAAAATCTTCACACTATCATTCCAAGCATTTACGTTGCACCATCTGCATGCTAATCAAATGTGTTTTCTTCATTTTTAAGTTTTAATTCTTATTATTGGGTTTCATGTAATCAATCAAATGTTTGTTTCAAAATGCAAGTTCATCCAATCTTATGCTCTTTTAGGAAGGAGGTGTGCTCTTCCATAACTGCAAGCTGCAAATACTCCCATGAGATTTCTCATCCCTAAGACATTCATTCTAGGTTAAGGTTTCCACGGGGCCATACCCAATACATCCCAAGCACCTCTTGCCAAAAGGGGCATTGGCTCTTGTTATGATAAAAGTTATAATTATAATGTGCCCTTCTTCTACATAGTATTTTTGCTGAGAGGCAACAATTATACAACATAAAGTTCTAAGGTGAAGAGAAGTTGCTTTGTTTACAAACTATTGGTCCAAGTCCAACAATAAATAGGCTTAGATTGCATTTAGAAAAGGTACCAAAATACATGTGCATTACGTGGTAATAGAGAAGTATCTTATTAAAATCATGCCTTTCACTCCATTCTCTAACCCATGTCCATTTATATGTTCCTATGAATCGAACCTTCTATTTCGAAATTTTACTTCCTTAATAGTGACTTTACTAAAAGGTACTAAAAGTTAGTCCTCAAAGCCACACTTGTTCCTTTGTCCCTAGTGCTTTCTATTGACAGGAACAAACTGTCCAAAGTAGCAGTACAAATATGGTCAGGGTAGGACCTAGAATTATATTTCAAGTTGCCAACATTACATATGTACATATAATAAAATGTAGAGAAAAGGATATTTAAGATGAAAGAACAAGAGTGAATCTTCTGGGTCGGTGACCTGTTTTTTTCTGTAGCTTATACTGACCATTGAATAAATGTAATCCACCACTACAATTATTATACATAGATGTGTTGACACTTGGGAATCACTCTATACTTATAACCAACTGTAAGATAAATTGTAACAAACTGAAAAATGGTCTCTAAATAAAAGGAACAGGAGAATAATCACTTCCTTAGTGTGCTTTTGCCTTGATGTAAAAACATTGGGTGCTGTGATTTTATCAAAGTTCTTTACTTCGATGAGTGAAGGGCTTTGATACCATGATTAAAATTAAAGAAAATGTGCATGAAAAAAAAGTCTATTAACATTCATCACAATTATTAAATTGCAAAAAACATATACTGTTTAGCTACTCTCACTTACAAGAGGAATTTCAGCAACTTGAAATCCAGTTGGAGATGTTAGTTTGCCATCTTCATCCAAGACACCAATAGAGTAAAGAACTTCAAGTGCCCTCACCATTGCCTCTGGTGGTGGAGAGGCAAGCCAATCGAAACCCATGATATTGTCTATGCCTAATGCCTTTAACTGCATATCATATGAATAAGTCTTCAATTTGATAGTAATACGTAATAAGCTATCCAAATACTTAAGAATAATGCTCTCTAATGAAAATTGCACAAAAATTATTAACTATTTACTGTTCCAAAAAGCAAGAGCAAATTTTATATCACCTTGAAGAACTGATGGAAATTATCACCAAGATTATAAACAAATTAAACCTTTCAAACTTAAAGCTAGTATGCAAGGATCAAGATGATCAAAAGAAATGATTTAGCAACTTAACGGGTGTATTCTGTAAACAAGAAAATTCAACCAATGTCACCAATAATCCACAAGCACAATTTTCTACAACAAAGGACTAAAAAATTACAATACTTTTTGAGTAATAATATTCCCATTACTTTTATGTCAAGATACCTAATAGTGTAAGGATGTCTAACAAGCATGGATTAAATGTTAGGCATGGATCTGAGATAGGTCTTCAGGCTCTGAGCAGACTTATAATAATAACTTCATCAAGAAGATGATTACCATCTGCATCAGTAAACATGTAATCAACCCACTCCAAATCAGTGTTTCTCTGAGTTTCCAAGACGGAGGGGATTAGGTTTAGGGAATAACAATTTTTTTCCCAAATTTTGGGGATAACAGGTGGCCACTGCAGGGATGGCTATAAAAATAACTTAGACGAGTGAAATTTTAAAAAGTAAATCCAATGTCTACATTTGCAATGGCAGTTCTCTCCCTTTTAGGTTTTTATTGGTTTTTAGCATTTTATTCCCTAGAAAGTTATCTTTTTATTTTTATGCACCAAATGGAGCATGTTGTTTAGTCCTAAAACAAGGGGTTGTCCCTTCCAAGATAAGGCTGACCTTAAGATCCTGCTGTTTGCAATAATCCTAACCTTCTGTACATTCAAACCATATGTATTTGTTGGTGCAACATGGCTGTTTAGATTCAATGAGATTGTCCATTTAGTTTCACTATCTTACATTTTATAAATCATCTGCTCTTTTCTCCATTTTCATTTGGAAGACCATCTCAACAACAAATGCAACTAGATCATCTACAGTAATACCATATTGTATTGACCATGCTAATCCATCTTTGTGCACTTTTTTGTGGATAGGAGGGCAAACACTCTGACAGTGTAAAGAAAGAAAGGATATGATTTTTTGAGATCTGATTTACAATTGTTGATTGCAGAATAAGAGTAATTACATATTTGTAACAATTGATGTCAACTTCATTTTATTGGGAGACACCTGATCCTGAAAAGTTTTGTTTTCTCATAGGTCTAAAATAAAATGAATTGACAAAATAGCTAATAAAGACAAAATAGGCCAAGTGGACTTGTTAAGTTACCACGCTCTATAGTTCACCTTCCTAGTTACCATTCCTTTAAAGATTAAAAAAACCACTAGAAACATATTTAAAGTTATACGCTTGTAATTACAGGAACTAAAAAGTTTGGTGGTCCTCAAAGCTCAATTTTTAAGCTTTACATAAAGTTCAGACTGGTATCCAGATACAGGCTAATTCACTTGATTTCTGTTGTAATATACATGACATTGGTTGTGCTTAATTTAACCTTCTAATCTGAAGCAGATAATAAAGGAATATTAAAGTATTGGTCACAAAATACCAATGAATGAGGAGTGCTTAATGTCATTGCCTAGCCTGTCTAACTAATTGTGTATTTATGATAATGAAGTAAATAAGAACAATTTTTATTACCACATCAAAAAATCACTCTCAAATAAGAACAATTTTAATAACCATGTCAAAAAAATCACTCCTTTGAGAAAAGAAATCATGTTCAAGTTATAATTATTTATCTTCAGCATATCAATAATTAAATCAGCTAGAATTTGTTTCACAACTTTTCAGAAGAGTATCTGGTTTAAGGTTTGCAAGCTAGTAACATTGATATGGTTAGCTTCTTTATGGAAATTAATAAAGTGACCCTCATACTAAAGTTGAAACAAATCATTGATAGTTTACAAGTGAAATTTATTGAATTACATATGCAATCACACAAGGATACAACCAAAAGCTCAAAATATAAATGATTATTAGTAAGCAATAGGTCTTTCCTGAATTACACAGCTGACAAGATTTGATCTTTGCATTTCTGGAATGCCATCTGTGGACATTTTCTTTATATAAAATTCTTCTGTGTATAACCTGATACACACAATGAAGCATGGAAGTTATCAAGATTTAAAAAAAGAAACAAAACCTTTACATACTTATGCCAGCACATCTTAGTCCATCTATGGAAAAAAATGCTTTTCACAAATAAAATGACCAAATCTTATCGGCCTTGTACACCAAATTTTCAATTGATGAAAATAAAACAAGACACAAATTGTATTGATGAGAAAAAAGTAGATGGCAGGACTAAAAAATACATCAAGCACAAGAACAATGTATTAAAAATGTCACCTAGAAGATAGTATTCAGTAATATATGTGCATCAAAATGTTAAGATATTATCCCCTAATCAAGCATAATAATGACCATCAAAAAATTCTTTGTAGATGTTCCAATACTACAAGGAACACATATCCTAGTTAACATCAAAATGGAGCATATAAAGACAGTTCTTCCCTGCCACAATCAAGCTGTTGTGAATAAAAATAGATGGTCAGGGATAGTTTGAATGGCATAAATTTCTTTCTGCACTTTGGTCCATTTTGTTATAGATTTATTTTCTTTTCCTTAGCAATAAATATGTCCAAAGCACTAAGAAGTTGAAAGAACTACATAACCAAAATGAAAACAGCTTTATGTCAGAGTAGATATTACACAGCAAGGAGAAGTGAAAAAGCAAAATTAAGTGATTTGATTTTACAGTTTGCATGTGCACATAAACTTAAATAATCCAAGCAACCAACTAGTGCAATGGGGTAAATTGCAAATATCATAGAAAATTCTAAGACTCTAAATGGAAAATTTTCAGTAACAGGTAAGTTTCAATGCAAAAGAAAATCAATCCAAAACATACCTGTAACATTTTCCAGACCGAACTCTCCCAGCTCTTCCAGCTCTTTGCTGTGCAGAGGCCTTAGATATTGGTACCACAACTAAGCTTTCAATATCAGTTATCTGCAAATACAGGAAAATATAGTCATGACAAATCAAATTCACATTCAGATAGAAAATCTTATTGTAATGTCCCCTTTTGAGAAAACCCTAATTCTCGCCCTAGAAATACAAACTAATGCAGTTAGGGTCAATTAAATGCTTTAAGCCGGATAAATCTTGGTCTGGGTCCTGCAATCATGTTAGATAATATTGGAATACAATTCACATTATTAGACATATATAATAAATGTTTATCTATTCATATCATGCAAACATCTAAGTAACGTAAACCACATAATATTTATAATTCGCATTGGGAGTTGGATCATAAGGGAAAGTGGATGAGAAGTATGATAGGTCCGCCCGAAGCTATCACACCAAGCCCAAAAGCGAATATACCATCCCCCTTGGCCCTCAAGAGGCGCACTTAGACATCCCACATGGGGTGGTCTACTTGGTGGACAACTTGTATCTGCATTCCCTACCCTTGCTACCTTTTCCATTCCTCCTATGACTGAAACTTAATTTCATCTCAACCACCAATCCATGTGGAGGTTGGCGAGAAGGGCTTACCATAGGCGGCCCGTAGACACCCTCTCGTAAGCCCAAGAGCGAACATCACCCCCTTGGCTCCAAGTGGCGCACACATACATCCATCAAGGAGTGGCATACTTAGGAGGACGTCTAGTATCTGCTCAACCTACTAGTATTTTCTTCCCTGCTCCTCCCATGGTTGTTTGATGAGAATAAAAGTATAAATAACAAAATATATACAATAATCATGATAGAGCATATCACAAGAATAATAAATGCATACAATAGTTATGATAGAGCATACCACAAGAATAATAAATATAAAAAACAGAATATATATATAATTGTATACAATAGTTATGATAGAACATGCCACAATCTGGCCACGTGCTGTTAATACTTGTGATGTTCTTTCCCTGAGTTTTGAATATGTTTCTAAGGATAAATCAAAAGATATCCTTTATTAGATGACTCTGTGATTTACTATTCAGAATATATAACTTTCTTCTTATTCCATCGATGCCCTTTTGTCTTGGATCGGGCTTCCTTTTATGGGCCGATCAGCCAAGAGTCTTACTTACCCTTTGACTAGGGACGTGTCCCTTATGCAATCATTGCCCTTTTGGAACTAATTCATAACTAGGATTATGTCGTGTGTTTTAGCAAACTGTAATTGTTACATCCTTTGACATAGTCGCTATGTCTAGGAACCACTTCATGAATTGGTGCTTTTGTATGTATTTTATATTTATTATTTGTTTATTTAGTCAACAGTTTTCATTACTATTTCCTTTGTGATTTCTTTATTATTATTATAGTAATTACTAAAATAATATTTGTTGTTTTATTATGACATTTATATCATAATTATCATAATATCTATGATAATCATGATTATGATAATAATAGTTAAATGGTAATTTATATTTATATCCATAATTATAATATTATCTTGATAATTATTGATCTGTAATTAGAGGTTTACAATTAACTTAAATTACAGTTAATCCTGATCCCATAGAATTGCGTGACTATGTTGTTTAACCGTTGAAATTATGGACTAAGTTCACTTTTACATAAATTAAGGAAATTGAATAATTACTATAATGTGTAATCAGAAATCAACATAAGGAATTAAAACTGAAAGAATCAAAGACAAGAGAGAAGAAGAAGAAGATAGAATAGAGAGAGGAACACGAACTTGGTAATTGAGTTCGTCCAATCACGACTACGTCTCCAGGTCCGCTTCTCAAGGTAGACCGCTTTATTAATATCACCAAGCAATGAAAATGCCTTGTTACAATATCCAAGCTCCACCTTCATAAGAATTTCTCACAGTATCTCTCTTCTTTACAATTTTTGGTGTAATAATCAACACCTTGTAATCTCTCTCTCAAAGAATTCAAATTCTCCACCTTTCACAATAACTTCCCCAAAAATACAATTATTCTCTCCAAGAGAATTTTTCCACATTTCACAATAATTTCCAATGTCCCCGAAAGGCCAAACTCTTCCCCTTTTTATACATTTGATTTGCCTAATATGGTTTAAAACCATATGATTTTCAAATTATCCCAATCTCCCATTTACAACAGTAAATCCCCTAAAAATAATACATTTGTTAAAACAAATAGCCCTTATAATTTCGGGCTTTACAATATTCCCGTACAATATTATTTCAATTTGATAAACTACTTTAAAATTATCCTAAAAACCCCTTAGGATATTCTCACAAATCTTAACATGTAAATAAGGATATGAATTATCTTTTAATAATCCATGTAAATAGGGATATGGATTTCAAGTCTTAAAAATAGGGATATGGATTATCTTTTAATAATCCATGTAAATAGGGATATGGATTTCAAGCCTTAGAAATAGGAATATGGATTATCTTTTAATAATCCCCTTAAAATTACGTTTAAATCCTTTAAGATTTGGGCTTTTATATTTTATGATATTTGCCTCTTTTAAAATCTTTATAGATTCAGGCTTCATGTTTCAAATATCTTTTATAGACCTTTTAAAATCTTAAAGCCCTTTTAAAATATTTATGCATTTAATTTTAAAGGGTTTGGCTCATATATTTCGGGCTTAATTTCTAATTTAAATAAGATAATTGCCCCCAACTGCTTATGCCATGTCACCATCTACCACATTATCTTCTGCCATGTCAGCAATTGTACCCTTTGGCCAACTCCTTTTGTCTGCAAACATTGACCAGCTCTATTTTGCTCATACGGACTCCGTTTGACGTGATTCAAAAGGCGTCAGAACTATATTGATGAGCACTACAACTTGGCGTTGTCTTCACCCAATTTGGAGATGATCAATTTTTCAGCCTTGCATCAGCCCTGATTCGCCTATTTGACCAAACCTTTGACTAAGCATAACTTATGCATACAGCTCCTTTTGAGCCCATTCAAGTTGCATTCAGATTGTGTCAGTGAGTTCTTTCCAATGATGTTAATTCAGTTGAATTTTGAGACTGAAATTTTTAGGTTTTTTGGATCCACTTGGATCATTCCTCCCCATTGAGAAGCTTTTGGACCACCAAAAGTTTATTTTTACATAGAATTTGAGCTAGGGCATTGTCGCCCCACTTTCTCAGTACCATTTGTCCACCCTGCTGGAATTCTGAACATTTGACCCATCACAAATAGGATGAAAAATGAGAGCATTGCTGATACAATCAACTGCATATTCATCAATATTCACTGTCACATCCATCATCCACATAGAACTGACTAGTAGAATAACAAGCAACAGTACTGAATAAAATGATGTGAAGGAAAAAGTATCAATGTGCTAGATCTCCTAAACAAGAACATTGTTAGAAAATGAATCGTTCAAACCCTCTTTTACCACCTTTGACTGAAGGCTTAACTCTGCTTGCAATTGATCCTCACATTGTGTTGTCTGTGACACCCTATCATCTTCATGCTTAGTATCACTAGTTGTTACATACATGAGAGTTAAAGCATTGCTTGCATTTACAATCATCTTCATATGCCCTGTGTTTACAACAGATCTATCATTCTTCATGCGATGAGCTTTTACAATATATTCAATTCCATCCTTAAACAAATGATACTTGTTATGTTCCCTATAGAAAATGGCTTTTCTATCATACAAGTAAGGACTACCTAGAACCATCCCACAAATGTCAAGCAGAATTACATCTAACTCTACCTCATCTACAAACTTGGATGTGATTGCAAATCGAAGTTTACATTGCTTTGACACAAGTAGCCGAGCATTATCATGCACCCAACCCAATGGATATGGTTTAGGATGAGGAGTTGTTTTTAATCCCAATTTCTTAACAACTTGTTCAGAGATTAGATTCACTTGTGATCCACTATCTATGAGTGTATCAATCTTACTTTGTTTTGCAATAGCCCTTGTATGAAACAATTCATTCCTCTTACTTTCAACAGGTACTTCATTACACTTTACAGAAGAAGCATGGGAACTAGTACTGACAACAAGAATGTTACCTTTTATACCCACAACTGTGATCTTGGTTTCATCATCAGAATCTGATCCGAGATCATGCACGATAGTTGTGGTCTTTTGCTTACCCTTTCAATCCTTGAACCATTTCAGTTTCTGATCAGGATGCAATTTCCAGCAGTTTGCATCTTTGTGCCCTTTCTTCTTGCAATGTGAGCAATAAGGCTTATCCTCCTCTTTCTTTACAATAGTTGTCCAGTGCATTTTCTCCTTCCCTTTCTTGCTCCCTTTGTGTTTATTGGAGTCCATTAAAAGACCATCATGGCTATTCCTCGAGCTTGTTTCCAAATGAATGGCTTGCACACTAACTTCATCAAGGTTAGTTGGATTAAACATAAGTATTGTATGCCTCAACTTTTCATGTAGTCCACCTATATACTTTAACAAAGTTTCTTGTGTATATAATGGAATGCCCAAAATTAAAGCTCTTTTCCTAAACTCATGTGTATAATCCTGTACACTTTGTCCTTTCTCTTGCTTTAATGATTGCCAATTCATTATTGCTTTTTGCATATGACCTAATGGATAGAACTGTTTCTTTAATGCAGCTATAAACTCAAACCAAGAAGAAATAATTTTACCATATTGGCTTAGATCTTCTTGAGTTCTACTCTCTCACCAGATTAAGGTTGTGCCTCCTAGGCGAAGAGTGGCTAATTGGATTTTTTGAGAATCCTCAGTAAACTTCCGAATTCTACAATAAACTTCAATTTGTTTTATCCAATTATCAAGTTTTTCTGCATCTAGTTCTCCATAATAAGTTGGCAATTCAAATTTAACATCAAGCTTCAACAAAGGTGTATTAGCTTCAAACTATACAGGTTGTTTCTTCTTTGAAAAAGAAGTAGAAAAAGAAGATGAAGAGGAAAAAGAAGAAGAAGATGAAGAAGACGGGGATGGAGGTTCGGGAGGGTCACTACTACCTCCTACTCCTTTACATTTATCATCTTTTGAAGTGGATTCACCTTCATTCTTCTTTCTGTTCTTGAGTTCCTTTTTCTTTTGTCGCTCTTGTCTCTCTTGGAAAAAAACTTCCACCATAGCCTTCATTTCGAGAAATGCTTTCTGGAAAGCTTTCTCATCAAGCTCCGTAGGACTTTCTTTAGCTACCATTTCTAATTGTGGAAAAGACCTTCGTTTTCCTTTCTTAGGATTGAAATCTGTAAGTGCACCTTCTCCTTGCTTCAATTTCAACCTGATTAACATTCACTTTTGCAATATCCTGTTAAGACGCTGTGATACCAATTTGATCTGTAATTAGAGGTTTACAATTAACTTGCAAATTAACTTAAATTACAGTTAATCCCAATCCAATAGAATTGCATGATTATGTTGTTTAACCGTTGAAATTACAAACTAAGTTCACTTTTACATAAATTAAGGAAATTGACTAATTACTATAATGTGTAATTAGAAATCAACATAAGGAATTAAAACTAAAAGAATGAAAGAAAGGAGAGAGAAGAAGAATAAGATGTGTTGTACCCCAAAATTAAAAAATTTATTACAATTAGACATTTTGAATGAATGAGTAAAAGTCTTGTCAAATCGGTCAAAAAGGTCAAAATTTGGGTGTGCATGTCTTGCATGAGGGGTCAAAACTCAAAATTTCCAAAATCTGACGATCTAGGTCTGCTCAGAGCAACCTAATCTACAAAACCCAGATCTCAGTTTTTCATCCCTACTTTTTAGGAAAATTGCTATTTTTAGAAATTTTCTAAAAATAGTAGGTTTTTTTGGGTTTCTTTCAAAATGGATACTGGCAAAATTTTCTAAAAATAGAAAATTTGTCCGCTAGGGTCCAAACTGATTTTGATTGGCTCAAAATACTTCCATATTAGACTGGTGCAATCAGAATCTCAAAATGATCAGTTTTGCTCTAGGTGGTCTATTCTGCTTTTTTAGAAGCATTTTAGGAGCTATGACGTCATCAATGGAGGTCAGTCAGCTACTAGGCGCCAGATTCAACACGCAAGCAATGAACAAGAAGATGTGTTGAAGAACATGCATGAAGAACGAAGAAGGAAGTTGAAATCTACAGGAATTTCACTAAGTCTACTTGACATGGGCACCCCAAGAGGAGATAGGCACCCATCTTTTTAGGGCATCAAATGATGAAATTAGGGTATGAGCTCCCACGCAAAGTTGTTAACATTCCTCCTAGATTCGCAATGAGTTTGGCTGCATAATCATCATATCATCTAGTCGTTTGGAATTCGAGATCAAACGGAGGAGTTTCAACTAGAATGCAGAATGAAAATCGTGAAAATATCAGAAAATTTTCTAAGTCTGGGAACTTTCAGTGCCCCAGGTGCTCAAGGGCGCCCAGCTTTTTAAGGGGCTTAATTCAATAGTTAAGGTTTGCAGATGGGATCAATCTCTTCAGGATTTTGTCAGCTTCGCAACGGATATCTTCGTCAGAGCGTCTGATTGTCAATCTCTGACAAATCTAGATCAAAGGTGACGGTATAAGATGAAGATTCAAAGTTTGGAGCAAATGGGCACCCCTGAAGGAGATAGGCGCCCAAGTTTTTGAGTGTTCAAATAGATGAATTTGCCAGTGAAGCCTCCAACGTGACTTCTTCAGATTTGAATAGGCTTTCCAACGAGACCATCAGCTCGTCAATCCAGGTTGGCAATCGTCAAATGTCGAAGGCTGAACAGATGAAGAAACAAGAACTAAAAATCAAAAGTCAAAAGCAAAGAAGAAAATATTGGAAAAAATTCTAACTCTGGTGAAGTTGGGCACCCCAGCTAGCCAGGGGCGCCCAAGCTTTTGATGCCTCAGATTCAACTTTCAAGAGATGCAGCTCCCAGAAGACCCCTCTCAAAATCTTCTCAGCTTCACAAGAAGCACAACCATTATTCAATCCGACGCCTGGATCACCAGACTAGGCAGGATCATCTGTAGAAAAGGAATTGATGAAGAAATAAAAAGTTTCTAAGTCTGATGAGAAAGGGCGCCCCTGGAGAGAAAGGGCGCCCAAGGTTTTCAAGCTCTAAGTGATAAAATTTACAGATTGTAGCGTCTAAGATCACCTCGTTGGTTCCAGTCAAGCTATCCAGCGAAGCAGACAGCCAGTCAATCGGATCAACATAGCTCCTGGAATCAAGATTTCATTAGAAGATCAAAGGGAAATGAAGAAAAGGAAAATCATGTAAAAATGGCTAACACTACGAAAGTTCAGAGCCCCTAGAGGAAATAGGCTCCCATGAATTTGAAGGTCAAAACGAAGCTTTTAGCCAGAAGTGCCTCCAGGGTGATCTTCTCAAAATCAGTCAGGCTTTGCGATGAATCATCCAGCTCATTCATCAGATCAATCTGGACGCCGGAGCTCAGGGTCAAAGCGGGGGGTCAAAATTGAGGAAATTGAAAAAACTCGAAAAATGGCTAAGTCTGGAGGGAGTTGGCGCCCCTAGCCAAGATGGGCACCCAAGTTTACTTGCCTTAGTCAAAATTTCAAAAGTTTCAAAATCGCAAGAAGAAGAGAATGTCTAAATTCATTGAACAGGCTGATTTTAGGGTTTTGAGGATTAAAGCAAAATAAAGCAAAGTTATTTCAAACCCTAAGTCTATTTCATACATCTCTTCCATGCAATTTTCATCATTATTGCAGGTAGCATCCAAAGGAGAAAAGTGGAGCAGCAAATTTGAAGTTTTATTTCAAGATTCAAGAGCTCAAAGTTGCTGATTTTCAAGAATAATTTTCAAACCAGCAACATAAGACCTTGTTTTTTCATGCTTTTTTTCATTCAGAACATCAAATTTTTGAAGGAGAAGGTCAAAGATTTCAATTTTCAGCCATCTACGTTTCTTCATCTCATTCTTCTGAAGAATTTTTGAGGAAATTTATCAAGTTGCAGCAGCTTTTTTTTCCTTGCATGTCAGTGAAATCATCAAAGTTTTCAATTTTTGGTCATCTGGGTCCTCTCAAAACAATCTTCTAAAGAAAACCTAGATCTCAATTTTTTTTCAAGAAAATTTCAGATCTTAGGGTTTGCTGCTTTTTTGATCAACCTTCAATATTTTTCACATCTGATCAACTGGGTTCATTCCAAACATGCTTCTGAACAAAACCCAGGTGCCAGCTTTTTCGGTGAAAAATTGAAGAAATTAGGGTTTGTTGCTTTTTCAGTCTAAATTCAAAATTTTCAAAAACGGACGATCTGGGTTGTCTTGCAACAAAATTCTGAGCAAAACCCATATCTCAAAAAAGTTTCCAAAAATTCGTTCATTTGAAGAAGAAAACCAGCAAGCTAAATTTAGAAAGTTGTGCAAAACTTGTATGAATATAGTTGAGTTTACAGTCATTCTTCAAGGTTTTCAATATGCAGTACTCTCCCATGGGATTCAGAACCAGGCCAGTATTGTACCTCGCAGCCACAGGCCAAATAATGTTGAGAAGTGCTTTTCAAATGCCACCGTGGACATAAATCTTTATCATCTCAGCTAAAAGCGTGAAAAGGTGTGATATGAGAAAAAGGGAAGGTATTGGAAAAGAGTTGTGCAATACTCTTCCGTTGGAAATCAAGAGAAGTGTTAGAAGCATAAAGTTGCAGAGCCGCCAAGTTATCAATTAGTGAGTCATCTTTTGGGGCAGTGATATTTTTCAAGAACAAAATTCATAAAGCGGCTGAAGAAGTGAAAGATTCTCTAAGTTTGATCGCAGAAGGAAAGGAGATCTTGGAGAATCGGAATATTGCCACAGATAGAATCAATGCACCTCATAAAGCGGCAATTACTAGCTTTTGGTGGATTTGGTTTCCCAAAATACCCATAGATGAGTTATATCAGGACAACAAAGATCTCCAAAGATGAATTAAAACAACTTTCTTCTAGAAGTTTTCTTTCCACTTTCTTTCTATTCTCGAAACAATTCTTATCTATTCTTTGAAGAAGAGAAAGAAGATAAAATGTAATAGTTGGCATTTCCTGCTTTTCCTCCTTTCTTAGGTGGTTAGATGTTATCTTCTTTTAGTTTTAGAAATAAAGCTTGCTTGTTGAGCAAGCCCTAGTTGTAAAAGCAAGGAGATTTTAGGGTTCCCTATTCCTCTGCTTGCCTATAAATAAGAGTCTTTGCTCATTAGTTTTCTTTAACGGTTATTGTGATAGCAAATTGCGAGCATGTAATGCAACAAGTTGTTATTCGGTGTTAGTTCACTTTGTGTAAGAGCAAATTGCATGCCTCTTTAGCTACAAGTATTGTTCAGTGCATGTATTTTGTGTTTAGTGTAATCTTTTGTTCCAAAGATTTGAGAAATAAAGTCTTGAGCCTATTTTGCCTTGATATAATGTCTCAAATTTCCGTTATTTGTGTTATGCTTATATGATCTTTAATTCAACTTGCATTGAAAGTAAGTAGATGTGTGTTGGAAGGAGAGTTTATCTAAGTATTTTGTCAAAGAAACAAACCTTGTCAATTTCTAATTTCTCTTGCTCTACATTTACTTGAGAAATTAGAAACGTCTTTAGCAAAGGTTAGTCGTAGTTGAAGTTCTAAATCAGAAAATCTCAGCTACGACGCTTGAGTTTTATAAACCTTGTGCTCTTAGCTGATCAAAAAGATAGGCAACTTAGTTTTAGTTTACTTTCTTGAACACCATCAGCAAGAGGGAGCTTCCCCTCCTAATTTGAAGAGCAGTTTATCTGTGTATAGCTGTCTGTTTCAAATATGCATTCCAAAGGTGCGAATTTAAACACCAACAGTTTTCTAGCACCCACCGTGGGGCACGAGGCATAAAACAACAAAGGAAGCTTAGGCTTTATGTCACGGGTATGACTCTCTGGCGTCCTACTGCTCCAGTTCAACACCCTGATCTTACACCTCAAGTTATCCAACCGAATTTCCAGATAATTGGAGAGCAAGTAGACATCATCAGCAGCCTAAGGAGTTTCATCTTTGAGAAGGAGACCCCTACTCAGCGGAGAAAAGTTGCTACTATTCTAGACAAAGAGGAAGAGAAAGCCGATATTGCAGCCAGAAGGCCTGTCTTGCCACCACCCACATGGGTCTAGACAATCCTGGCTTACATAGTTTATACAAGGAGGAGAACAAGATCAAATCCTCTCTTCCAAGGAGAAGTTGACTTAACAAATCCTTTCCTTCCTCAAACACCACCTACAGAAGTTGGAGAGCCGTCCAACACAATTGCTAAGTTCAACACCGTACCTGAGAATGAACAAGAAGAACCTGTTGTTCAACTCGAAGCGATGGGAGATAACAACAATGACAACCACAATCGTAATCGAAGAAGAGGACCCCCGCTGCCTTGGGGTGATTGAATCAGACCTTTAGCCTTGGCAGCAAATCATGAATTGCCTAAGGGGTCAAGGAAGCACTTTCCACGGTTCCAAGGTGATGGTAGTCAACATCCTGATGATCATCTTTCTGCCTTTTCAACTGCTTGCGCTGTTTTGCATGTAGCTCATGAAGATATTGTTGTACATCTCTTTGTTGAGACACTCGTGGGAGCTGCTGCCGAATGGTTCACTCACCCGGAGTCGGGTTGCATAACCAGCTGGGATACCATGACTGAGAAGTTTTTGGCAAGATTCAAGCCAGTTGAAGATAGCCACCAGTTATTCGCCCAACTCTCAAATTCAAAGGAGGACAACGAACCAATGAGGGAGTTCATGGCAAGGTTTAATAGCCTGGTCACTCGTCTTTCATATACACTCAATCCCTCGCCTGAGATCCTGTTGAGTAGTTTTGTCAACGCTCTTCCATCAGAGAGCCTTTTTCCTGAAATTGGCTAATGAGACAGAACTGGAGACTGCACAAGGTGCCATAGAAATTGAAGACAACATGATCACTTCGGGAAAGATCAAAGGAGATGCCATCAGGCATTTGGTTCAGAGTTTTTTTGAACCACTACTTCAAAAAGTTGCCAATGAAGTGATTATTCTCAAGAGGCAATTGCCACTCTAGCCTATGCCTCTTGCTCAACTTGCACCACCACCTGCCTTGCCTGCACCGCAACTGATTATAGCAAGGAGCCTTACAAAGTAAGGTTTGGGGTGCCACTTGCCCCAAGAATGAGATAATTATGAAAACTGCACCAAAGTCCCTGGAATGGTCTGGACAACTTTGCTAGCTTCAAGACGGAGTAGCTTGATTCGCAAAGAGCCAAGATAAAGACGAGGAGAATGGAAAGAGATTCTTCAAACCTTGGATTGGAATATCTTCAAGTTGACCGACTTCCCTATCTAAGGATGGTATTTCGAAGAGCCTGGACAGTGATGAACGCTCAGGAGTTGAGTCCAAGTTGCTTGAAGTCTCAAAATCCTCAAGCTCCAGTTTTGTATCAGAGAGGTCAATTGGTACTTATAGCTGTCATACCTAAAGAAAGTCAAGAGGACTGATACCTCTAGACGAAATCAACAGAATTGAAATCCTAAGTTGTGGACTGATGCAGTTTGATGGAAGATCTGTTCTACTGCTCGGTTCGAGGAAGCGGGATGATGGTGATAAAAATCACTTCTCCTAGAAAACCAGTGAACTTGTGAAAATACTATATCCAATTGCTGTCTGATGACTATTCTTGTTGTATTTCAAACACGAAATTGGGAAAGGGCTAGGAGGTAGCATCCTCGAAGCAAAAGCAAAATGTCCATTGTCATTTTGACAGCATAACAGTATGATAAACAGATGCTGGAGCAATGCCTTCATAAAAACTGAGAAACTCATCACCTTCCAAGAAGGTACGCCAAGAGTCACCTTTTAGAATTCTTCTTTTTCAAATTTCATAAAATACAACTCCTCACAAAAGGTGGCGTCCACTTTTCTCAAGGCATAAAGTGGGCGTACCCTTCATGACCCCTTTTTAAAACAACTTTCAAGTTATAACCTTAGGCCAAGGGGGGGTCAACTGAAAATTATAACACTTATGCCTTTAATCAATTAATTTCACCAAATAAAGCTAGAAGTCAATATTGAAACACAAGCAACATGCTCCATGAAGAGATGACTGAAGACAACCAACTGCACACTGTCATAAAAGTATTTACTAAAAATAGTAAATAACATGAAATGCACAAAACTCCAAGCCAAGAAACCCTTTTCTCCTCATTCCAGTACGGAATAGACTGATGAACTGCAAGGCTAATCACTGATGAGACATTACATTTATATATTATAAATATATGTATTAATATAAAGGTTAATATTTATGGAATATATAAATATAAATATATAGATCACGATATAATGTCAGGAAAATATATATATTTATATATTTAGAAATATTAAACCTAATTAAAATACATATATGATTAAATATATAAATGATTAAGGTTAAAATTTGAAATGTATAAATTAAATTTGACATAGAGAGCAATATTTCAATAGAATAAAAATTGTAACTCAAAGGATTTAAATCCTTTATGCCATAATGAGAATCATTTCAATTTTAATCTCATTATGGAAATCGGGTCTTTTGTTTGAATTAATCAAATCAAAGAGAAAGTTGAAATGTTTATAATGAACATCTGAAATTCATTTAAAAAGAGGAAAGATACGTTTTAAGCATGAAAATCGCAAGTGAAAAATTATCCTCTATCAATCATGCAGCACACCTTGCAGACGGTTACCAATTCAGAGATGCTATCCTTATTGGATGGTTTTTCTAGTTACAATCAGATTGCAGTAGTTGAGGAAGATTAGTACAAGACGGCGTTCACAACACCATGGGGTACATTTGCATATGAAAGAATGCCCTTCAACCTCATCAACACCGGTGCTACATTTCAAAGAGCCATGGATTTGGCATTTGGAGACTTGAGGAATAAAGTAATTGTTGTCTATCTAGACAACCTCACTGTTTTCTCAAAGACATGAGGAGATCATTTTTCACATCTAGGCAAAGTCTTCTAAAGATGCAGATACCACAGAATATCACTGAATCCCAAAAAGTCCATCTTTGCGGTGACAAAGGGAAAGTTGCTTGGCCACATCATCTACAAAGAGGGAACTCGAATTGACCCGAGTCGGGTTGAAGCTATTAGAAGTTTGTCTCTTCCGACAAGCAGAACAGGCGTACACTCTTTCTTTGGTAAAGTGAATTTCATACGAAGGTTTGTACCAGATTTTTCTGAGTTCACAAAGAAATAATCTGCTATGATGAAAACAAGATTGTTTTCAAGTGGGCGAGCAGAAGGAAAGAAGGCATTTGTAGCAATAAAAGAAGCCATCAGCCGAGCTCCAAGCTTATCCGTCCAGAAGAATTTAAATCAAGTCTTGCTATGCATCATGCATACTCTCGATCTGCCATTCTGACACACTCTATATAAAAATTAGAACTGAAGAAAATCATGAATCTCCTGAGACAAGTAGCTTTCATGAGCGCCTGGAATTTTTGAAAACAAGCGTACCTTGGAAATAAATTCCAATCTTTTGTGGAAGGGGGCCTTGAACCAACAGATGATTTGCCAAAGTACCCAGAAAAGAATCATCCAAAGCCAGCTTCAGTGTAAACCAGTACTAAAACTGTGAAAATACTCCAAAATTCTCTCAATCTGCTAGTCTGATGTTGAGAAGCAGAAATATTCCAACTAGGTGTTGTATTTCAAACACGAAATTGGGAAAGGGCTAGGAGGTAGCATCCTCGAAGCAAAAGCGTCCATTGTCATTTTGACAGCATAACAATATGATAAACAGTAGATACCAAATGCTGGAGCAATGCCTTCATTTTATAAAAACTGAGAAACTCACACCTCCCTTTTAGATTTTCAAATTTCATAAAATACAACTCCTCACAAAAGGTGGCGTCCACTTTTCTCAAGGCATAAAGTTCAAATAAAATATTAATATCTCTTATAACATGGGCGTACCCTTCATGTTTTTAAAACAACTTTCAAGTTATAACCTTAGGCCAAGGGGGGGTCAACTGAAAATTATAACACTTATGCCTTTAATCAATTAATTTCACCAAATAAAGCTTGAGAAGTCAATATTGAAACACAAGCAACATGCTCCACTGAAGAGATGACTGAAGACAACCAACTGCACACTGTCATAAAAGTATTTACTAAAAATAGTAAATAACGATGCCACAGAGCCTCAAGAACTGCAAGTACCATGAGAAACTCAAGGTTGGCGGCCTACCCAGAGAAGAAAATTATGATGACCATCCTTGGCTGTTGCATCTACTACGGGATGCTATTAAAAAAGCTTTTGCAAGGACCTCGGTGGAGAGATTCAAACGGATTGGTCTTTAAACATTCTTGAAGAATGGTACTTTCAAGCTGGAGAGTCTCAAGTCAAGCCAAAGGTTGGATATTTCCCCTGAGAAGTCGAGATTGTTGACCTACATCTTTGGTTGTTATGCTGGGAAAATTGCTCCTAAAGGACGGTTATATCCATTTGCATACTACTTGCAATTTGAATGACTAACAACACAGTGGAATATGAGGCCTATTAAACATCTCATAGTTGAATTGTTGTGAAGCAAGTCAAGATCAATTCAGAGTGAAAGCAGATCATCTCCAACATTACAAAATAGGGTGATTGATATCAAGTTTCCACGTATTACCAGATTTTTTTCATGCCACATTCATCGCCATTCTTATGTAGGCCACTTACTGACCTTGAATTTTTGTGACGATTAAGCAGTTTGGGTCAGTTTTATTGTTCTTTGGGGCGTTCATCATCTTAGGAACAATAACATCCTCATGTGACATTTGAAAGGAATTTAAGGGCTGGTTAATTTTAAGGCAAGTATATCAGACTGAGGAAAGCAGGTGAATCTGACAAGCTTTGTTAATCATATGTATTACTGCAGCAAAGGAGAGGTTCTCTCTTTGTTCAAGCAGAGAAGTAATGAAGTCAAGAATACCCACTGAAGCCTTGTGAATTGCAGATTCAAGATACCATCTATGGAGCTCCAAGGGATGGAAGACATCTTCCGTCTTTACTCACTTGGTAGTTCCTTTGAACGAATGGATTTTGTTAGATTTCAGAGCAGACAAAGATCCTCTAACATATGCTCACACCTTGCCAACTCGGGAACATTCTCTCGTTTGATTTTCCAGGTGGAAATTGACAACTATTTCATACTAATTGAATCTTTAGGGGAATGGTTTATTGAGATATGGTATTACCTGATTTATGGTGATTGTCCAAGTCATTTGAACAAGCATCAAAAAAGAACGCTAAAGCTAAAAGTGCAGAATTATGTAATTATCAACGTCTTGTACAAACAAGGACTCAACGGAACCATTTTGTTGTGTGTCACCAAGGATCAACAACAGCGCTTGCTGGAAGCTTTTCACAATCAAGCATGTGGTGGCCACTTTTCCTCAAAGGTAACAACTTTCAAGATTCTAAGAGCACAATTCTTTTGGCCAACCATGTTCAACGATGCATATGAGTGGGTGCACAAATGTCAGTTGTGTCAGCAATTTGTTGGCAAAACAAAGTTGGCAGTAGCCCCTCTCAGGCTAGTTGTTATAGATGCTCCATTTCAGCAATGGGGTTTAGATTTTATTGGTCCAATCAACCCACTTTCCAGCAAGGGGCATATTTATGTCCTCACAGCCACTAATTATTTCACTAAATGGGTTGAGGCCATTCCCACCAAGCAGGCTACGTCTGAGGTCGTGTGTGACTTCTTGAAGGAAAACATTGTTACGCGCTTCAGAGTTCCTCGCAAAATTGTGAAAGACAATGCAACATGTTTCTCATCCGAGGAGCTACTAGAGTTCTATTTTGATCACGGCATCACTCTATCTCATTCATCAGATTATTACCCCTAGGGTAATGGACAAGCTGAATCGTCGAACAAGAACATTGTCACAATCATCTGCAATTTAGTTGATTCCAGTCAACAAACTTAGCATAAGAAACTCTATGATGCTCTCTGGGCCGATAGGATTACTCCAAAGAGAGCTATTGGTACCTCAGCCTTCATCCTCATGTACGGTACAGAGGCAACAATACCTATCACATTGGAGTTGTCCGCATTGCAGCTGGTGACCGCAGTAGAAGACAAAGAGTTCACAGATCCTATTCAAAAGCGCAACTTGTACTTGACAAAGCTTCAAGAATAAAGGGTGGAGGTGGTAGACAGAATCACTCAGCACCAGGAGAGAATGAAGAAAATTTTTGACAAGAAAGCTCGCCAGCAAGATTTCGAGGTTGGAGATTAAGTACTCCTATGGGATAAGAGACACGAGCCCAAGGGAATGCACGGCAAATTTGATTCCTTGTGGCTGGGGCCATTCAGAATTCATGAGCTCGCAGGAGAGAACCCTTATATTCTCTCGCGCTTGGATGGAAGTCTCCTCCCTCTACCACACAGTGGGTAGTACCTGAAACACTCTGTCCCTTCGGGGGTGGAGTAAGCATTCCTAAAGATCAATCTTTGTAAATATTTTGCTTTGTTTTTCGTGATGTGTTTCCCCTTTCCGTGATGTGGTCGTTATGTTGTGTTTTCCCTTTCCGTAACAGTCCTGTCGTGTTTTACGTGATTTTTAGGGAAGTTCAACTATTAGGTGATGCTAGGAAGTCTGGTCATAGGTGATTTAGGGAAAGTCTTGCAAATAGGTGATTAGGAAATGATGCTGACTCCGATGCCCAATGGATAAGGCACCGGTCTATGCTTAAAACTCCAAAGATTCTTTGGTTCTCCTATGCCGTAAGTATCCGCCATGGTCCCCAGACAGAGCCAAATGTTGTACCCCAAATTAAAAAATTTTGCTACACTTGGACATTTTGAAGAAATGAGTAAAAATCTTGTTAAATTTGTCAAAAAGGTCAAAATTTGAGTGTCTCTTGCATTAGGGGTAAAAACGTGAAATTTCCAAAATCTGACGATCTGGGTCTGCTCAAAGCAACCTAATCTACAAAACCCAGATCTCAGTTTTTCATCCCTACTTTTTAGGAAAACTGCTATTTTTAGAAATTTTCTAAAAATAGTTACTTTTTCTGGGTTTTTATGGGTTTCTTTCAAAACAGATACTAGCAAAATTTTCTAAAAATAGAAAGTTGGTCCATTAGGGTTCAAACTAATTTTGATTGGCTCAAAATACTTCCACATTAGGCTGATGCAATCAGAATCGAGAAATAATCAATTTTGCCCTAATGGGTTTATTTTGCTTTTTCAATTTCAGAAAGCATTTCGGGAGCTTCAAAAGTCATCAATGGAGGTCAGTGAGCTGCCAGGTGCCAAATCCAACATGCAATCATTGAACAGAAGTTGAGTTGATGAACATGCACGAAGAACGAATAAGGGTAAAATTTGCAAAATTCTACCTAACACTGTCAGCCATGGATGCGCCAGGTGAAGTTGGGCGCCCATATTTTTAGGGCATCAGATCATCGAATTCGGGTTCGAGCTCTTAGGCAAAGTTATTCAAAATCCTCCCAGCTTCGCAACAAATCGGGCAATCCAGTCATCAGATCATCCAGTCGCCCGGAACTTGAGGTCGAACGGAGAGTTTTCAAACAGAATACAGAATGAAAATTATGAAAATGTCTGAAAAGTTTCTATGTCTGGGAACTTTGGGCCCCCAGCTTTTTGAGAAGCCTAACTCAATAGTTAGGGTTTGCATATGGGATCAATCTCTTTGGAATTCGGTCAGCTTCACAGTGGATATCTTTGTCAAGGCATCTGATTAGCCAATCTCCGACAAATCCAGATCCAAGTGGAAGGTACAGAATGAAGGTTTGAATTTGAAGATGAAAATCAAAAGAAAATGGTTTAGTCTGGAGCAAATGGGCGCCCCAGAAGGAGATAGGCGCCCAAGATTTTGAGGGCTCAAATAGATGAATTTGCAGACGAAGCCCTAATGTAACTTCTTCAGAGTTGATTAGGCTTTCCAACGAGACCTTCAGCACATTAAACGGAGTTGGCAATCACTAGATGTAGCAGGCTAAATGGAGGGTTTGATAAGAGCTGAAAACCAAAATTCAAAAGCAAAGGTGAAAATTGCAAAAATTTGATTGTCTGGTGAAGTTGGGCGCCCAAGCTTTTGAAGACCCAAATTCAACTTTTCGACATAAGTGTCTCCAGAAGACCCCTCTTGGAATCTCCTCAGCTTTGTAACGAGCATAACCATCAGTCTATCTGACGCCTAGAACTTCAGATTTGACAGGATCGTCTGTAGAAGAGAAGTTGATAAAAAAACAAGAAAATATTCAAGTCTGGTCCAAGTAGGCGCCCCTAGAGAGAAAGGGTGCCCAAGGTTTTGAGGTCTGAGATGATAGAATTTGTAGACACAGCGTCTAAGATCACCTCTTTAGATTCAATCAAGCTATCCAATGCAGCTGTCAGTTAGACAATTAGATCAGCATAGCTCCCGAAATCAAGATGTCATCAAAAGATCAAAGGGAAATGAAGAACTTGAAAATCATGCAGAAATGGCTAACACTATGAAAGTTAGGAGCCCCTGAAGGAAATAGGCTCCCATGAATTTGAAGGTCAAAACAAGGGTTTTTGCCAGAAGAGCCTCTAGGAGGACCTTCTCAGAATTAGTCAAGCTACGCGATGAATCATCCAGCTCACTCATCGGATCAATCTGGAGGTAGGGAAATCAGGGTGAAAGTAGGGCTTCAAAATTGAGAAAAGTTGAAAATTTCCAAAAAATGACTAAGTCTGGACCAAGTTGGCGCCCCTAGCCAAGAAGGGCGCCCAACTTGTTATGCCTTAGCCAAAATTTTCAAGATTTCAAAATTGCAAGATGAAGAGAATGTCCAAGTTCGTCGAACCAGCTAATTTTAGGGTTTTGAAGATTAAAGCAAAAGAAAGCAAACCTATTTCAAACCCTAAAGTCTATTTAACACCACTCTTTCATGCAATTCTCATCATTTTTGCAAGTGGTGTCCCAAGGAGAAGAGTGGAGCAGCAAGTTTGAAGAAATTTTTCAAGATTCAAGAACTCAAGTTTGCTGATTCTTCATCAAATTTTTCAGACCAACAGCATAAGACCTTGCTTTTCATGCTTTTTTCATCTAGAAGATCAAAGATTTCAATTTTTCAGCCTTCAAGGTCTGCTCAACTCATTCTTCTGAAGAATTTTCAAGAAATTTTCTCAAGTTGCAGCAACTGCTTTTAATTTGCATGTCAGTGAAATCCTCGGTGTTTTCAAATTTTGATCATCTAGGTCCTCTCAAAACAGTCTTCTGAAGAAAACCCATATCACAACTTTTTTCAAGAAAATTTCAAATTCTAGGGTTGGCTGCTTTTTCAATCAGCCCTCAGTGTTTTTCAAATCTAATCAACTGGGTTCACTCCAAATTGTATTCTGAACAAAACCTAGGTGCCAACTTTTTTCATGAAAATTTGAAGAAATTAGGGTTTGCTGCTTTTTAGTCTAAATTCAAAATTTTCAAAACGATCTGGGTTGTCTTGCAACGAAATTCTGAGCAAAACCCATATCTCAGAAAATTTTCGAAAAATTTGTCCATTTAATGAAGAAAAACCAGCAGTCTAAAAATAGTAAGTTATTCAAAACTTGTCTGAACCGAGGCGAGTTTACAATCATTCTTCAAGGTTTTCAGAATGGAGTACTCCCAATGTTTTCAAGACCGAATCAGCTCTCTATCATGATTACATCAAAACAGCTAAGATGGACTTGCATCGCATCAAGCCGGTGTTTGATCTACGTGCTTTGGAGAGCGCAGGCAACACTACAATCAAAAACTTGGGACACTCTAGACTCCTCGCAGCAGCGTCTATTCCTATATCAGTTCAGAGTCTCAATTTCGTAATCACTTGCATCAAGCATTACAATCTAGCTGCAAGGGAGATTCAATCAGTTGATGGCAGATTGATATGTAGTTTGAAACCTGATGTGATCGAAAAATGCTTCTCCATTCCCCCTTGGCCTGAAAGTGTCACTATCTCAAAGGGCGAATGTGAGAGGATATGGGAAATGCACAAGGACAAGTACAGTAAGAAGATTGCACAAAGGTGGATGAAGGAAAAACATAAGACTTTTCCTAAGAACGTCGGGCGAGGAGAGTTCAAGGACGAAGTTGCTATCATAATCACCTTGCTCAACAAAGTCACTGGACAAGAAGATGCTACCAAGTTTCAACCATGGATGTTCTATGTGATTCCTCACATCATGAAGAAAACTGAGTTCTATGATTGGAACACCTTGATCAGTGACAACCTCCATCAACAGATAACAAAATATTTCTAGATTCATGAGTTCCATATGGTTTCTTACCTAGTCTACTTAGTGGCCTATCAAGGTCAATTCAGAGGGTTGAACACCGAGGGGTCTCTAAGCATACAGCATATCTACAACTATTACCCTCAGCTAGAATTCACAAAATCATTACATCATTACAAGAGGGCGAATGAGGCTTTCCTAATACACACAGTGCGAGACTTGGACAATGAATTGCACATTCGTATTTCATCCACATCCAGGGCAGCAATAGCTGAATGGGCAGATTGGTTTATACAATTTCCTACATTCACTTATCTCAGAGTCTATGGCTTTTCAGGTGCTCCACTTATGCTACCAAGGTACCCATCAGATGAAGTTATCTTCATGGAGTTCTTAAGGCAAGCACATGATGTCCACACATTCTTGAGGAATAGAAAGAAACCCGCCCTCAATTTTCCATTGGGACGAGGAATCTATACATGCAGAACAGCAGCGGATGCTAAAACCATGGGAGATGAGTTAGACAAACTCGGCCTCAAGCCTTACAGCGAGAGACGATCATATGATCCTTATGGCATCTACATTGCTCGACTTGAAAGAAACTATGCTCATATATCCGCTCTTGAAGATTTTTGGGCCAATTGCATAGATGAGTTCGAGGTGCGGAGGCGTAGTTACAACAGGCTCACTCTTCACCAGATGAATGACTGCTTATCAGAGGATATCGATGGGTTATCAGGTGATGATGAAGATGTGCTTCTCCCAATGTATACTCAGAAACTAATTAAAGATCAGCCTCTTCCTCAAGTCAATTGGGCCAACAAAGAATCCCTCTCAGTTGAAGAAAGGACAAGACAAGTCCTCAAGCATAGCAAGGTTTTCCTAATCTTAAAAAGAAAGAAATCTATCCCAGCAGCAAAGCTTCCAAGAGTACAGGCAACACTTCCCTCTTCTTCCAAAGCACAGTCAAAAGGGAAGAGTGTTAGTCAGTCTCAAGGAAATGCAAAGGGCAGCAGGTCAACTAAAAATGTAAGAAGGTTAGACTTCTCAGGCATAGTTATACAAGAGCAGCCAACAGCTGAAGCAAAAGCTCCTCCAGAAGAGTCCATACCTCAGAAGGAATCAAAAGAGGAGCCGCCCTTAACACATGATTCTATACCTTTAACAGGGTCTTCGCCAATTCACATCGACCTGGATATTGAAGAAGATGAAGAGATTGCAATTGTACCTCCCAAAGAAGTTAGTAAAGATACTACTGTGTCTTGGCTTGAGAGCTCCTTGGGAAGGGTAAGAAGAAGACCACCATATCAGGTGAATTTTGATGACCTTAATAACATCTATCAGGAACCGCCTAAGAAGAAAGCAAAGAGGCAAGTTCACTTTGAGAGAAATCCTGATGGTGAGGTGATCATGGAAACTGCTACACCCCCTGAAGACAAGAACAGAGATGAAGTTGATATAGATGACTTTGTGATGGTCAAGGCTAATCTTGGCAAGAATACTAGGCATGTAGACATCAGTTTATTCAGAGTTGTATCCAAAAGCCTTCAGGAAAGAGTGCTCAAGGATGGGGAAGACAAAGCAGCCCTCAAAGCTGAAATACGACAACTCAGGCTCTTCATTTCAAACCTTGTCCAAGGTACTTCACAGGCCACTCAGTTGCTGCCCCAGGTTTTAGAGACACCAGCTGATCATCATCAATTGAGGCAGTTGGTAGTATGCGGAAAACAAACTCAAGAATGGATAGAAGGTTTCATTGTCAGAGGGAAAAAAATTCTTGCATAAATGTTTCAGTTGAGGAATAACGCTCATGACTTACACCAAGGCCTTCAAGGGTTTGAACAGTCAATGGCAAAGTTAAAGCCCAAGCATGAAATCATAATTGCTGATTTGAATACAGCCTATGGTGCTACAGCCTCAAGAGAACACAAGAGGCAAATTCTTGCATGGAAAGAGCGTCATGTCTTCAATGTGAAGACTTATGAGAGGATAGTTGAGGAGTTCATTGCATACAGGCAAAGGGTAGTTGAAGCTTTCTTGTTCGTAAATGAGTTTATCACAGAGATTCCAGCTCAGTGTCATCATGATGATGGTTCCTATATCAGAATTGATGAAGTGCAAAATCAGTTTCAGAGTGTTGTTCGCAGCAGTGATGGTGGCGTGAGTCATATTTCCATGATGTCAGCAAAGTTTGAAAAGGCTGCCAATGAGGTTGAAGATTTTCTGAGATTAATTGCAGATGGAGAGGATATCTTAGAAAAGCACAACTTTGCTATTGATGGTATAGATGCACCGAATCGGGACACAATTTCCAGCTTTCTAGCAGATGTGATTTAAATCTAAAGTTGCTTTCTTCTAGAAGTTTTCTTCCAGCTTTCTTTTTATTCTCAGAACAATTCTTATCCATTCTTTGAGAAGAGAAAGAAGATAAATTGTAATAGTTGGCATTTCCCGCTTTTCCTGCTTTCTTAGGTGTTAGATGTTATCTTCTTTCTAGATTTAGAAATAAAGCTTGCTTGCTGAGCAAGCCCTAGACTGTAAAAGCAAGGAGATTTTAGGGTTCCCTACTCCTCTGCTTGCCTATAAATAAGAGTCTTTGCTCATTAGTTTTCTTTAACCATGCTAGTGATAACAAAACGCCGAGCCTAAGTGCCTTCTATTTGTTATTCAGTGTTGTTCAATTGTGTTTATGATAGTGAATTATTGAGTCTCTTTTAGCCAACAAGCAGTAGTTGTAATTGTTCTCTTTGTGTAAGAACAAGATTGCAAGCCTCTTTAGCTGCAATTTCTTGTTCTGTGCATGTGTTTAATGTAATCTCTGTTCCAAAAGTTTGAGAAATAAAATCATGAGCCTCCTTTGCCTTGGTATAACATCTCAGATTTCGGTTTATTGTGTTATGCTTTTATGAACTTAATTCCAGCTTACATTGAAAGTAAGTAGGTGTATGTTGGGAAAGAGTTTATTGAAGCACTTTGTCAGAGAATCAACCTTGTTCATTTCTAATTCTCTTGCTCTACGTATTACTTGAGATATTAGAAACGTCTTTAGCTTAAGTTAGTCGTAGTTGGAATTCTTAATCAGAAAATCTCAGCTGCGACGTTTGTGTTTTATAAACATTGTGCTCTAGCTGAAACAAAAAGATAGGCGAATTAGTTTTAATTTACTTTCTTTCACACCATCAGCAAGAGGGAGCTTCCCTTTCTAATTTGAAGAGCAATTTTACTGTGAATAGTTGTCTGTTTCAAATTCACATTCCAGAGGTGCGAATTTAAACATCGACAAGATAGAAGAGAGAGAGGAACACGAGCTTGATAACGGATTTCGTCCAATCAGGACTACGTCTCCAGGTCCGCTTCTCAAGGTAGACAGCTTTATTAATATCGCCAAGCAATGAAAATACCTTGTTACAATATCCAAGCTCCACCTGCATAAGAATTTCTCACAATATCTCTCTCCTTTACAATTTTTGGTGTAATAATCAACGCCTTGTAATCTCTCTCTCAAAGAACTCAAATTCTCCACCTTTCACAATAATTTCCAAATAATACAATTATTCTCTCCAAGAGAATTTTTCCACATTTCACAATAATTTCCAATGTCCCGGAAAGGCCAAACTCTTCCCCTTTTTATACATTTGATTTTGCCTAATATCGTTTAAAACCATATGATTTTCAAATTATTCCAATCTCCCATTTACAACAGTAAATCCCCTAAAAATAATACCTTCGTTAAAACAAATAGCCCTTATAATTTCGAGCTTTACAATATTCCCGTACAATATTATTTCAATTTGATAAAGTCTTTTAAAATTATCCTAAAAATCCCTAAGGATATTCTCACAAATCTTAACATGTAAATAGGGATATGGATTTCAAGTCTTAAAAATAGGGATATGGAAATAGGGATATGGATTATCTTTTAATAATCCCCTTAAAATTACGTTTAAATCCTTTAAGATTCAGGCTTTTATATTTTATGATATTTGCCTCTTTTAAAATCTTTATAGATTCGGGCTTCATGTTTCAAATATCTTTTATAAACCTTTTAAAGTCTTAGAGTATTTATGCATTTTATTTTAAAGGATTTGGCTCATATATTTCAGGCTTAATTTCTAATTTAAATATGATAATTGCCCTCAACTGCTTATGCCACATCATCATCTGCCACATCATCATCTGCCATGTCAACAACTATACCCTCTGGTCAACTCCTTTTGTCTGCAAACTTTGACCAGCTCTATTTTACTCATACAGACTCCGTTTGACGCAATTCAAAAGGCGTTGGAACCGTATTGACGAGCACTACAACTTGACGTTGTCTTTACCCAATTTAGAGAATCAATTTTTTAGCATTGCATCGACCCTAATTCGCCTGTTTGACTGAGCATAACTTCTACATACGGACTCCTTTTGAGCCCGTTCAAGTTGTGTCAGGATTGAGTCAGTTAGTTCTTTCCGATGATGTTGATTCAGTTGAATTTTGAGACTATGAAATTTTTAGGTTTTCTAGATCCACCTAAATCAATTATAATTATAATAATGATGTTTAAATGGTAGTAACTTATATTTATATTTTGGTATTTATTCGATTTTGTTATTTGTATTTCGATATCTCATATTTAGCATTACAATTTTGGGGAAATGACAGTCCTCCCCTCCCAAATTTTCCTGTCCTCAAGCAAAGCCATTTTCACCGAAACCTTTTTAATGTCATATACATCCCTTAGCCTCAAAGCAAGAACTTATATATAGAAGTATGACACATATCTATGTGATGTTTTATGAAGAGGTTTTCAATTTATTTGACAAGGAAACCTCAAGGATCTTATGAAGAGATTTCAAATTGACATATTACAATTCTCACTGAGAAGATTGGTCGAGCAATCCGTCTTTAGATAAAGGCATCGTACTACTAGATTTGCTCTTCCACAAAGCTCCAGTTGTTTATAATACTTTCTTCTTTTGATTGGATGCTTTTGAGATCTCCTTCATTGTACCTTGTTTTCTTGCTTGAATTTTCTTTTGCTTCTTCGTCGGACATTGCTTCTATATTACGTATTTGGTTCCTTTTCCACATATGTGTCCCAGTCTCCATTTGTCCTTACATCTGATGCATAAGCCTTTCCTTTTTAGATCCTCAATTTTTCATCTAAGTTTTTCTTGCTTACACACATGCTCCGACTCCCATTTTTCCTCACAATTGTAACATTGTTTTCCTTTTCGAAATTCCTTTTTATGCTTGTCCTCCTTATAGGGAGGATTATTGTGTATGTTTGATGACTTGTCCTTTGTGGGTGTATCTTCTAGTTTTAGAGCCTTATCAATTGCATCTTCCAGGGAGGTAGGGTTTAAGGCGCTTACCAATCCTCGGGTTGAATCCTTTAATCCTTCTACAAAAAGGTAGGTAAGTCTATCCTCGTCAACCCATAGAACCCTAACTGAAATCCTTTGGAATTCTGCAATGTAATCCCCAACCAATCCATGTTGTTTAAGTCGAGTTAATTCTTTGAAGTCTTTTTGTGGGTGCCTTTTGTCAAATCGTTTTATAAGTTTATGTGTGAATTCATCATAGGATGTTACATTTTGGTGCCCTTGGGTGTGGATACCACGATGCCACCATTCATAAGCCAATCCTCTGTAGGATGGAAAATTGGGCGGTGTCTTCTTTTGTCATAGGGCTAAGGTTTAAGTAAGCATTTAACTTTTGTATCCATGCATGAGTTGTGATTGTTCCTGATCCATCCAAGTTGGGGAGGGTTAATTTATTCACTTTTTGTCTCAAATCCTTACTATGTTTCTTTTTATTCTTTTTGGATGATTCATGTTCCTTAGCTTTACAAAATTCCTCGAATGAAATAATCCTCCAAATCTTAGGGTCCAGACCTATGTAGGCTCTAGCAATTTCCTCAATGCTATTAGGGGTTGGGTTATTTTCATCTTCCTGCATTGGTGTTTTTTCCCTAGGTAGGAATGAAGGTTTTGAGATCCTAGGGATGAAGGATATGTTATTACTCTCTGAATGGTTAGCGTTTGTATCTTTTCCATTTGTAAAGAAGGTCCTAAGAGTATTGATGGTATTACTCATGTCTTATAAGGTTTGGAGGAGTGCTTGGTTTGTTCTCTCATTTTGTTCCATGAAGGCCCTCATTTCATTGCTCATTTGTTCGCTCATGGTATTGCTTTGAATGTTATTCTTCCTAGGGTGTCTCCTCTAGTAAGTTTGCATTAACCACTTGTAATGTCCCTAATGGAAATGATATTAGCTTTATTCTAAATTACAAATTTCCAAACAAACGGATTTAGAGAGTGCCTTGGCTTGATTTAATCCCTGCAATAAGTCAGAAATCAATGACAATAATAACTAACAATTAGGATAGCATCATTAGTAACTCTAGTAAATTTGCTAAGCTGATTATGACTCCATTTTGAGGATGCTCAACCAAGCAGGCAAGTAGCCCAACCAAGCAGTCAAGTAGCTCAACCAAGCAAACAAGTAGCTCAACCAAGCAAGTGGCCAGCTCAGCATACAAGTAGCTCAAGCACAACAACCAACTCAAGTAAGCATGTAGCTCAAGCACACACCAAGTAGCTCAAGCAAACAACCAACCAACTTAAGCAACTTGACAACAACATTTTTAACATTTTCATAGTTTTTAAGCATAAAGTAATTATAAGAACACATCTTGTTGAAGATACATGAATAACACATAGATACATGTGATACATAAAGTATAAATATGAGGCACCTAATACACATGAAGTATATGAATAATTCATGAAGTATACGCACGAGTACATGAAGTCACAAAAGCATACATATGAACACACATGTAAGTCGTAAAGTATACACTTAAATACATAAGTCACATGAATACATACACACATGAGTGCACGCAAGTCACAAAGCATGTAGTTTGCAAAGCATACACTTGAATACACATATAGCCACAAAGTATACACTTGAATACACACTACACATAAGCCACAAGGTATACATTTGAATACACTCAACATAAGCCACAAGGTATACACTTGAATACACTCGAATACACATAAGCCACAAGGTATACACTTGAATACACATACATAGGAAGCATGAAGCATACACATAATACATGAAGCATACACAGGATGGTAGGAAAGATGCTCTGATACCAATTGTAATGTCCCCTTTTGAGAAAACCCTAATTCTTGCCCTAGAAATACAAGCTAATGCAGTTCGGGTCAATTAAATGCTTTAAGCTGGATAAATCTTGGTTTGGGTCTTGCAATCATGTTAGATAATATTGGAATATGATTCCAATAATTAGACATATATAATAAATTTTTATCTATTCATATCATGCAAACATCTAAGTAACGTAAACCACATAATATTTATAATTCGCATTGGGAGTTGGATCATAAGGGAAAGTGGATGAGAAGCATGATAGGTTCACCCGAAGCTATCACACCTAGCCCAAAAGCGGATATATCATCCCCCTTGGCCCTCAAGAGGTGCACTTAGATATCCCACATGGGGTGGTCTACTTGGTGGACAACTTGTATCTGCATTCCCTACCCTTGCTATCTTATCCATTCCTCCTATGACTGAAACTTCCTTAATTTCATCTCAACCACCAATCCATGTGGTGGTTGGGGAGAAGGGCTTACCATAGGCGACCTGAAGACACCATTGGCTCCAAGTGCGGATATCACCCTGTTGGCTCCAAGTGGCTATCATGTTCCCAAAATTAGGACACAAAAAAACCCTGTTGAAATACGAATGAATAAATAAAATGTATAACAATATAACTATCAAAAAAATATAGATATAGATATTAGCAATTTAATATTTTTATAATTATAATTATCGTAAGATAATATTATAATTATGATTATCAAATATAATATTAACAATTTGAAATTATTATAACAATATAAATATTAAATACAAAATAAATATAAAGTATATAAATATAAAATAATATAATAATAATAATAACTAATATAAAATAAATTATATTTAATACATATTCAAAATAAACAGCGATCTGTTCATGCCAGCGCTAGACTTTAAGCATACCCTTATATCAAAAGCAAGGAAAAGAAACGGATCAGCATGGGCAGCAATTAGGTAATAGGAGAAGCAACAAAAACTAAAAACAGCGATAAGGAGACTATATTTATCAAACACTATAATATGCAGAAATTTAATAAAGGCAGCAGATAATATTAGTAAACAGAGATCAGCACTCTAACAAATAGCCACGTCCTTATGAAGGGTTGACTGCTCTAAAGGATGCCTCTTTTCGGTGAAAGGGCATAAGGAGAAAATAAAAGAAGAAAGGAATGGATAGGGAAGGGGGAGAGGAGAAGACTAAAACACAGATATGGAACAGTGAATAAAGATAGAAATAGGATGAGTAGTAGAAATGAATAAAAGGATATGCAACAGAAATTCTAAGGCAGAAAGGATATTATCAGTAATTAATATACACAGCAGGAGATATTGACCAATCTTAAGGAAGTAAATAACAGGTTTGGAAATAAATAAATATATATGTATATATTATATATGAATAAGTAAATATATTATATATAAATAGATAAGTAAAACTGTAAATATATTATATATATATAGATAATATGTATATGCAAAGGTAATTAGATTAATTAATAATAGTTATAGATACATATGTCTATATGAATTATAATCGATTATGTAATAATGATGCTTGCAGCAATTATTGAGCTTTATGAGTTGTTATGTTTCCTTAATACGAATATGTATAATAGACTCATATGCGTTTGATTTACACTAACGATATCATTTGAGTGTTAAGAATAGATCGATTTGGGAATTAGAAAGAAGAAGAGAAACATATCGGCCAGCAAACCATAGAATCTCTAATTGCATAAGCTATCTTGTGATTGCAGATTTGTAAGTTAATATATCCATGGTAGGATCTATATGGGAATATAATGTATTGTTTAAATGTGATCAATGGTTCATGCATATTGTTATTTCTAACTTATGATATCACCTTCATAATTCAATATGTATTGCTGATATGATTATCTGTAAATATGAAATTGATTAGTTTATTATGCACATACCTGTACCATGATAGGAGAAGGGAGAATTACAAAAGGGGTATGGTGATGAGGCCCTCTTCCACGTACGCCACTCGGGAGGGGACAGGATGAACCCACATGGGCCAGAGGGGTACTGCCTTTTAGTTTAAAGGGTGCCTAGGAGAGTTGAGCTACCAAGACACCCTTTTGTAACCTCACTCCCCTATCATGATGTAACAATATAAGGAGATCAATCATGAGGGAATGGAGATTGCCAAAGGATTACATCGAGTAGGCCTCTTCTAGGTATGCCACCCAGGGGGGACAAGATGAGCCCACAAAGGGCCAAGGGGGTACTTGCCTTTGTCTCAAAGGGTAATGCCCTTGGGTCTAGGGGAGTTGGCTACCAAGACACCTTTCGCAATCTCACTCCTCCATCATGGTGAATCGAATTCTCCAAGGATGTTAGAGTACCTTGTAATTGAATTAATGATGGGTCAATAGTTTATTAATACCTAGTTATGGCAAACTACTAACTATTATTGTTGTGATAAATGATTTCATTCTACTAATCAATTTGATTATGGTAAATGGTTCTAACTTGTGTGCAGGACTTCAATCAAGGTTTCCATCAGGGGAAAAGTATTCTCTAACTCATTTGTTATTTGGGAATTAAGGATTGAGGACAAATTTAGGGCAATCCCTAAAAGGGGACATTACAATGGTGCACACAAACATCCATCAAGGAGTGGCGTATTTAGGAGGACGTCTAGTATCTGCTCAACCTACTAGTATTTTCTTCCCTGCTCCTCCCATGGTTGTTTGATGAGAATAGTAAGTATAAATAACAAAATATATACAATAATCATGATAGAGCATATCCCAAGAATAATAAATACAAATAACAAAATAATATATAATCGCATACAATAGTTATGACAAAGCATACCACAAGAATAATAAATATAAATAACAAAATATATATATAATTGCATACAATAGTTATGATAGAACAGACCACGATCTGCCCACGTGCTGTTAATACCTATGATGTTCTTTGCTTGAGTTTTGAATATGTTTCTAAGGATAAATCAAAAGATATCCTTTATTAAATGACTTGGTGATTTACTATTCAAAATATATAACTTTCTTCTTATTCCAACGACGCCCCTTTGTCTTGGATTGGTTTTCCTTTTATGGGCCGATCAGCCAAGAGGCTTACTTACCCTTTGACTAGGGACGTGTCCCTTATGCAATCATTGCCCTTTTGGAACTGATTCATAACGAGGATTATGTCGTGTCTTTTAGCAAACTGTAATTGCTGCATCCTTTGACATAGTTGTTGTGTCTAGGAACCGCTTCATGAATCGCTGCTTTTGTATGTAGTTTATATTTATTATTTGTTTATTTAGTCAACAAATTTCATTATTATTTCCTTTGTGATTTCTTTATTATTATTATAGTAATTACTAAAATAATATCTGTTGTTTTATTATAATATTTATATCATAATTATAATACTATCTATGATAATCATGATTATGATAATAATAGTTAAATGACTATGTTACCGATTCATTCCTGGGAGCCTCTGGATATGATACGATTCGTATCGGATTCAAATTTTTGATTCGATATGATTCAAATTTGCATAGTGTAATGTCCCCCTTTTTAGCATGATCTTGTTTGCAGAGTGTTAGCCTATTTCTTGGACCCTTGTGGGCTAACTGGATTGGTTAGAGGGTCAGTGGTACCTTCTGGAGAGTTCGGTCGATTTCATTTTCTGAGATCATGGATAGGCTCATTGCAGGCCTTGGCAGTACAGGAGTTTCTTTGCTTCTGACGGCATTGAATTCTGTTGAGAATTGAGGGAGATAGGCTTACTTAAGTGATTTAAGTTAATTTTTAACTTAAAGTCTTTTTATATAGTCAAATTGACTTTATAATTCTTATTTCACTTAAATTAAGTCTAAAGTGAATATTTTAATGTTATATCTTTATTAACTTAAAGGAGGCGCCAAAAATCAAAAGGGAAACTATAGAAAGTGATTTAAGTTTAGTTTCATAAATTTAAATGAGCTAAAGCCCTAAAATGTACGGCCTTCTTAGGGTTTCACCTCTTTTGCTTTATAAGGGATTTGGGCAATGAGAAACTCATCTTTTTGAATATTTCAACTTTGCCTTGGAGGTTTTTCCCTTGCTTTCAGCCTGTGATCAGGTTTGCAGCAAATCCACCATTGGAGAACGAAATCTCTTCAGTGTGAGCACTTGTGAAGTTGTGAAAGATTAGCTGAATTAGTGCAGATTGAGAGAGCTTCATTTCAGAAGTTCTGCAGTGCTTCAACAGATTTTTGTAGTGTTCTTCATCAAAAACAGAGGGTTTATTAGCTGCTGTTCTTCCTTCACCATGGCAGACTTCATGGCTGTTTGGGCACACCTTCAGAGAGGTTTTTTGGTGCTTTTTGTTTGAAAGGGTGTGGCACTTGCAAGGAAGGTTTTTTTTGGCTTTTGGAGAAACGTCTTCTTTCTGAGGATCTCTCTTCATGAACTTGGGCGCCCTAGCTATACTTCTCTTTAGCTTCAGTTTCAAAATAACTGTGATGAGCCTTGCTAGCTCACTACTCAAACCCCTGTCTTTTTTTTAAGTCTATTTGTGTTTTTTAGTTTTTTAGAGAAATTTTGTAGACAGAAGAGAAGGGGCGCATCATATAAAAGCTCACAAAATGAAAACTTGAGCAAATTTAATCAAACTGAAATTGTAGAAGGTGTTTATTATCATCAACAATGGATTTAAAACATACAAACATACCCGAAAGCCTCCAGATATTTTAAATAAGAAATCCGACCAGCATAGTGAAGAACTGATGAAAACTGGAGTAGAGAGTTATAGATTGCAAAGTTTATTTTGAAACTGAAGCTAGAGAGAAGTATACCTAGGGCGCCCAAGTTCATGAAGAGAGATCCTCAGAAAGAAGACGTTTCTCCAAAAGCCAAAAAAAACCTTCCTTGCAAGTGCCACGCCCTTTCAAACAAAAAGCACCAAAAACCCTCTCTGAAGGTGTGCCCAAACAGCCATGAAGTCTGCCATGGTGAAGGAAGAACAGCAACTAATAAACCCTCTGTTTTTGATGAAGAACACTACAAAAATCTGTTGAAGCACTGCAGAACTTCTGAAATGAAGCTCTCTCAATCTGCACTAATTCAGCTGCTCTTTCACAACTTCACAAGTGCTCACACTGAAGAGATTTCGTTCTCCAATGGTGGATTTGCTGCAAACCTGGTCACAGGCTGAAAGCAAGGGAAAAAACCTCCAAGGAAAAGTTGAAATATTCAAAAAGATGAGTTTCTCATTGCCCAAATCCCTTATAAAGCAAAACAGGTGAAACCCTAAGAAGGCCGTACATTTTAGGGCTTTAGCTCATTTAAATTTATGAAACTAAACTTAAGTCACTTTCCATAGTCTTCTTTTTTATTTTTTGGCGCCTCCTTTAAGTGAATAAAAGATATAACATTAAAATATTCACTTTAGACTTAATTTAAGTGAAATAAGAATTATAAAGTCAATTTGACTTTATAAAAAGACTTTAAGTTAAAAATTAACTTAAATCACTTAAGTAAGCCTATCTCCATCAATTCTCAACAGAATTCAGTGCCGTCAGAAGCAAAGAAACTCTGTCTTTTTGCTTGAGGAGGCTGAGACGGGGCACCGGGGAGGAGCTCAGGAGTTGGCGCAGGACCAGCGCGCTGAGCAAAAAAGAACAACATGAAAAAGGGGACGTACAATCCGCCCTCCCAGCAGAATTGCCGGCCGCGAAACAACAAAGGATCCAGCGACTCCACCCGGGTTCCCAAAGTAGTCTTTGTGAAATGTCCCTACTATCATCAACTGTCTTCCATTGCTCAACACTGATCTCAACTTCACCATGCCAAAAGTGGTGAAGCCAATGCATGGGACTCATCCAAAACACAGTACCAAACCTATCGCCACCTGGATCCCAATATAAACGGTACTCACATCCATCCATCATAATAAAGTAAGAATATTGGGAAGCATTCGCAACACATCTCTGTCTATAGCTGGAACCCATGATGCCACCATAACCTGTTAACCCATGAAACCAACCATCTAGCAATGAAACTCCTAAATCCCAACTCTGCAAATCATGCCAACTCCAAGTAGGACAACCATCGATCAATGAAGAGTCTAAGAAGATTAAATCACCAAGCAACAAGTAGATAGCTGCCAGATCGTGAGGGTCAAATGTAGAACTATTTGCACCTCTCATCATGTACTCCTCTGAAAACTCCTCTGCCAGCTTAATTTGAAATCCCAATACACTGGAAGGATCCCAAACGCAACGATCAATGCTCATGTCCAGAGTGCGAGCGATATCTAACTCGAAGAGAGGATCATCATACTGAATACCATCTACTCTAGGAAGAGAAATTGGATCACCATCGTCATCCCATATGCAACTCCTAGATGAATGAGTCTCCTGTAACTCCCAAATCTGATCAGCTGGATCATCATACTGTAGCCTATCAATCTCAACACCATCAGATACAGAAAAGAGAAAATCACAAGGAAGCAAGTCAAACTGCTGACAAAATGTGCTCCCTAAGACTGCACGAGATAGGCTATCATCCCACATGTCTAACACGTGCATACTAGAATTGTGCATCCGAAACAGATCATGTACATGATGACTGAGAAAGAAACTGTGTAGACTCCTGACCATGTACACACTGGGAATCTCCTCAACGAGCTCTGTCTGAAATCCCGATGCACTGACGGAATCTCTGATACTATGATCAAAGCTCACCCTTAAACCAGGGTCAAGAGTAAAATCAGCATCCACCTCAAAGAGCGGATTATCACAAGAAGATGTAGCATCCGCCTCATTTTCTGATTCTTCTCCATTAGTATCATAGATTGGAGCTTGCTGATCATAAAAGTCATAACTGTACTGAGGAGAGGAAAATCCCTCTTGAATCACTTTCTGTTCTCCATCCAAATCTGCACTATAGCATGAAGTTGAATCTGCATCACTCACCTCATAATCAGCAACATCATGTGTGTTGTCATCAACCTCTAAGGTATTGCTGCTATGTACCTCATAGGATGTCTTGACTGGCAAGGTAGAAGCTGCTGTTATGACAATATCCTCACACACCTCTGTTGCCAAAGTCACTGAAAGTCCATCCATAGCATGCTCACCTCTTACATGTTCTTCTCTTGGAAGAATTAGAGATCTAAGGTGCGACTCCCTTTGTTTCTTTGCTTGATCTAGCTGGCTGCAGCGTTCCTTGACCTCTTGCAAACGCTGTTTTGCTTGAGCAGCCAACATCTTTGCCTTCTTAGCCCTTTGTAGCCACCCATCACACAAAACTTGAGTTTTGTTCACATCTTCCAAGGTCTGATATATAAAATCAGACTGTTTGTGACTTGAATCCACCAAACATTCTTCAAGCTCAACATGCAAAACTTCAATGCTAATGTTAGGAGATTCCATAACATGACCATCTTTATGTACTTTATCCGTCACCTCATGATTTTGTGAAAGTAATGGACTGCTGTTCATAAAATCAGAATTGATCTCAAGGCTGATATCATCTCTGTTAGTGCTGATAATATCTTCCTGGGGTTCAACAAAACCACTATCATGGTGTAAAACTTTCTCTTCAATAGAAGTTGTCTCAAAAGATGTTGTAGAAGCCATATTTCTGTACACTTCTTCTTTCATAGTAATTGATGAAGCATCACAAGGAACCT
>VDFB02028663.1:0-16464 GCA_007258455.2 Sequoia sempervirens
ATATATATATAAAGAGGGGAAGAGAGGGAGATATATAAAGATAAAGATAGAGAGGAAGTGATATATACACAGAGAGAGGTAGAGAGGGAGATATCGGGGTAGAGGGGAGAAGAGATAGAGGGAGCGATGGAAAAAGAAATACAGAGATATATAGATAGAGTCACAAAGAGATATAGATATAGAGGTATATGAGAGGGAGAGGGAGAGAGATGTATAGAGATAAAGGAGGAGAGAGGAAGATAGCTTGGTAGAGATGGAGATAGAGTGATAAAGGAACAAAGAGATGCATAGATAAAGAGAGATAGAGAGATAGAGGGAGAGATAAAGATGAAGAGAGAAAGGGAGATAGAGAGACATAGAGAGGAAAAGATAGAGAGATATAAAGGAAGAGGGACAAGAAGAGGGAGAGGGAGATATAGAGAGATAAAGATATAAGGAGATATAGAGAGAGGGAGATGGAGAGAGATACACAAAAAAATTGAGAATGAGAGAGAGAAATAGGGGAGATAGAGAGAGGGAGAAAGACAAGTAGAGGATCAATAGAGGAGGGAGAGAGAGAAGAGGGGGAGAGAGGGAGAGATAGCTCAATGTGTAGAGAGAGATATAGATAGATAACAAGACAAAGAGATAAAGAGGGATAGGGATAGAGATAAAGAGGGATAGGGATAGAGATAAAGAGATAGGGAGATGGATAGATATATATTGATAAAAATAGAGATAGAGATATAAAGTAGGAGAGACATGGAGTGAATAAGAGAGAGAGATCAATAGATATAGAGGGAGAGAGGGAGTGGCGTAGATAGAAGGAGATATAAAGAGATGGAGAGGGATATGGAGAGAGATAGAGAGATAAGGGTAGAAAGAGATAGATATAGAATGATCAAGAGAGAGATAGAGAGATAAAGATATAGAGTAGGAGAGATGAAGTGTATAAGAGAGAGATGTAGAGATAATGAGATATAGATAGAGGGGAAGGGAGAGATAGAGAGAAAAGAATAGAGAGAGGGAGAGATAGATCGAGAGGGGGAAATGTAGAGAGATAGAGATACCAATAGAGATAGGAAGGGAGAAACATGGATTGTGTGTGTAAATGAGATAGGGATATGGTGAGAGATAGAGAGGGAGATAGATATGTACAAATAGATAGAGAGGGAGAGAAATATAGAGTGGAGAGAGAAGTAGAGAGATATAGAAAGAGGATTGATAGGGAGAGAGGGATATGAAGAGGGAGATACATGGATATAAAGGAGAGATAAAGAGATAAATATAACTTGGGAAAGATAGTGGGGGTGAGTATGTGTGAGAGAGTAATATATAGAGAGGGAAAGATGAAAGGAGAGAGGAAGAAGGAGAAGTTATAAAGAGAAAAAGAGAGAGACAATGAGAGGGGGGAGATAGAGAGATAAGTTATAGAAAGAGGAGAGAGATATAAAGAGGGGAGAGATAGAGAGATAAATATGGAGGTAGAGATAGGGAGGGAGAAATAGGGAGTGTGTGTATGTGAGTAAGAGAGACATAGATATAGACATACGGAGAGAGAAACAATGAGTCTGTTGTGTGTGAGCGAGTGAGATGGAAATAAAGATATAGAGGGAGAGAGATATATAAATAGATAGAGAGGGATGGATGGAGAGAGGGTGAGAAATAAAGAAATGATCGAGAAGAAGATAGAGATAAAGATGGAGAGGGAGTGATAGAGATAAAGATGGAGAGAGAGAGAGAAATAGAAAGTTATATATAGAGAGGTAGAGGAAGGGATATATATATATATAGATAGATAGCAGGAGAGATGTTATGAGAGATCTCTCGCGTTCCCATCTCCTCTATTTTTATGTTTCCCCAATATCTCCTCAATCCCTCTCTCCCTATCCATCTCCGGGGACGGTCTCTGTTCTCTTCCCATATACCCATCTTTTCTTTTTCTTTATCTTCTAACTCTCCTCATCCTATAACTTCTAATTCTAATTGTTAATATTATTATTAAAACATATATATTTATTTAAAACTTATTATTATATATATTATATATAAATTTCAAAGTTAAATAATAATATCACATAAATTTCCATATAATATATATTAAATCAGTTATTTAAATATTATATATGGTATAATATAATAATTTATAAAATAAATTAAAATTAAAAAGTTTTAAACATATAATTTATATTAAAAAACTATTTATAAAAATTAAAATTAAAATTATTTTAAGAATATAATTTATTATTTAAAAACTATGAAACCATCACATAAAATTAATAATGAGAAACCAATGACCAATATTCATACAACCATCGTTTCAATCTAAGTTGGCCTGTACAGCCTGAGTTGGCCTAATGGTGAAGAACTTGTACTCTTGAAAGAGAGGTCACAAGTTCAAATCCTGCAGGGGGTAAGGTATGTACACCTTGAACAGATCGCCTGGTATCGTGGACTATAAAAATAATATTATTATTATTATTATTATCTATTCATGTTAAACGAAAATTCAATCTGAATATATTTATTAAGGTTTTATTTTGTTAGTAAAAATGTCGTAGCATGTACTCTTATAAACGTCACATCCTCCGCGAACACAATCATTGAAATGTAGCTAGGACTATACAAACACGCCATTTGTGAAGCCTTGTCACAGTACTAAGCCAATATTGGTGGTGTTATTATGTCCCTGATCTTGACGTTCTTTTATTAAATGGTAATGGTGTCAAGCAAGGATTTGTCGACAATGAAATAGACAAACAAGATGCATTCAATTGTCTTGCATGTCCTCTTTGAAATTTCTCGCATCGATGAGTACAATGACATCGATGAAACTCATAAGGAACACCTTAGATGTGCCACATGTAAACTCTATTCATACATGAACAATTACTAAACACTATCTCCTATCCTCTTTCAAATTGAAATATGACCAAGGAATTTAAGCTCGGATTGTATGAGGCCCAACATTTTTCTCGAAATGTTCGAAAAATAAAACATATTTGACTCTCAATGAAGTTAATTTTCCACGAAGTTGCTCGGCTCCATCGGTGAAGCAATCACAGCCGACCGGCGGAATTGTCTCCACTCCTCTAGGAATCTTCCCCTCCCCTCGTATTCAAACACCCAGGAAATTTCGAGGCAATAATTAAACGACATTGTATGCTTGGGCGCGATATTTCCGCGATAGAAAAGGTCAATATATATCTTCCCTGATATTGACTAGTATTTGTCCCTTTTTGAAATCCGAGGAGATTCCCCACAGCTCCGCTTCCCTACTCTTTCCTTCCATCTTTTAATCTTGCCGTGTACGTTACAACTACTTTATCAGGCGCAGGTCTGCGATAGCCTATATATTTAATGGATGAAACATCCCAGAAGCTTTCTTTCCTCTTTAACTTTATCGTGTACGCTACGAGAAGAGCCTTGAATCAACCCGGAAGGAGCTAGTGGGCGTCGCAAAAACATTAGCCTATAAAAGAGAGAGGAGCCGATGTTTAGCTAAGAAATCTCAATTGGCAAAACCCAAAAAAATTGTTTTTGGTGCATTGCAGAGAGGATTAGAAGTGGGTAATATCAATCTTCAAAGTTTTAGATTTCACAGGTTTAAAGTTTGTAGAGAGTTTGCATATAGCTCATAACTAATAGATTTGTATTTGTTTAGCGATTAAAAAATGAGCTTCCATTTCAAAGCTCTCTGGATGATAGCCGATGAAAAGCTCAGATTTCTACTCAAATACCTAACCCCTATTGTTCAGCAACTTTGTATATCTGAGTTAGAGCTACCCAAGGATCAGCAAACTCACATCTTTTTTCAGTTCTACAACACCCTTATCAGTGGTGCAGAGCTGTTAAAGAAATGTGAGAATGTTAGTCCTTTTAACCCCTTTCTTAGATCTAGGTATGCTTCGCAGATCCTCCACCTAGAGAAGGAGATCCATGGTTTCATAGAAATCTTGCCAGCAAATATATTGCTGGATTCCAGAAAGCTTAAGCAAGAACTTCAAGATTACCAGGAGTTACAGCCTGCAGATATGAGTTCTATTTTGAAAGAATCCATCTGTAAACAAGCTTCCATGCTTACCGATAACGCCTCTCGTAATACCATCTTGCTTCAGCACATGCGTTTAGACGATTTTCCTGAGAATTGTGAAATGGACGAGGGTTTTAATCACTCTGTCCATGACATTGTTCCTGTGAAATCTCAGTTTTATGTGGGGTTGGAGAAATCGACTGGGGACTTGAAGAGGCTTTTGTTCCAGAAAGAGGTGTCGGTTGTTGGTGTGCAGTGTATTGGTGGTGGTGGAAAAACTACTTTGGCGCTGGCTATATGCAATGATGATAATATTAAAGGTAAAATTATCTTCTCCTCTGTTTTATTTTTTAATCCTTTTCCAGAGATCCAATCTATCTCAAGTTGCTGGTATTAAGATTCTGGGTATTGTTCTTCTGTATGTGATTGTGAGATAAAATCTCCTACAGTTTTTTCATGAAAAAAAGTAATCATCTTTAGGCGAAAAGGTTCTAGGTACTAGAATTTATTCAGAGTGTGTATGTACCGATAATGGTTTCTCTGTCTTTTTTCATTCATTTTTTCAAGCTTTGTTTGATTGTCTTTGCTCAACTTTTCATTCAAAATGATTTTACTATAGACCATAAGTTATAGGGAAGTGTGCTTCATCCTAAAGTTTCTAAGATTTTCTTGTTTCTTTGTGATTATCAGGATATTTTCAAAACGTGGTTTTAGTAACTGTTTCACAGTCTCCAAATGTGAAAGGACTTATAGAGACGATGTGGGATAAAATTGTTGGAATGAAGAGGCCTGAGTTTCAGAATGTAGAAGATGCACGTATCCAGCTGCAGCAGCAGCTTCAGTGGCGATCTAAATCAACTCTGGTGATATTGGATGATGTCTGGTCCAGAGTAAATTTGGAGAAATTACTCTTTCAAGGAGCAGGATACAAAACCCTTGTCACAACTAGAGATAGCTCCATTATCCCCAGAAACCAATCTTCTCAGTTGTATCAATTACCATTGCTGGGCCATGAAGATGCCTTGTCTCTTTTCTGCTTCTGGGCTTTCGGACAGACATCAATTCCAACTAACGAAGATGCAAATCTAGTTAACGAGGTATGAGTTATGAATTCAAGATGTGATTGAAGCTAAAGCTTCGTTTAAAATTATACAAAAACCATAAAAAACATTCGGTGAAAAATAATTGTTCAATTGGATATTTATTCTGAAAGTTTGCAGTTACTGGATGTTTTGAGACTACAAAAAGTTGTCATCTAACCTTATAGAAGTTGAAAACAGTTGATTTATGAACATTTTGTCTTAAATTATAAATGTAATTTGTTATTTCTTAGAACCTACGGTGTCTTCCATGGGTATTGATAAAAAATTCCATTTGCTGAATCACAGGTGCAAGCAGAATGTAAAGGCTTACCGCTTGCTCTAAAGGTCATTGGAAGCTGTTTGAATGGAGAACCTCGTGTGGCCTGGGAGAGTGCAAGGATCAAACTTTCCAAAGGGGAACTGATATCAGATTATCATAGAGATGGCTTACTTAATTGCTTGGAGACCAGTATCAGTTTCTTGGATGACACAGCCAGAGAATGCTTCTTAGACTTGGGGGCATTTCCAGAGGACAAAAAAATTTGTGCTGATGCTCTGTTGCACATTTGGGTTTATGTCCGGAAGCTGGAGTGGCAGGTTGCTTTTGCCATCTTGTTGGAACTTGCAAGTAGAAATTTGTTGAACTTAACCAGCAATTCTAGGTAATTGGAAGTCCTTGAATATACTGATTTTCTTGATATTACTTATTTGAAACTGGCCTAACATGGTTGAATTTACCAGGAACGCAGCAGAAATCTCTTTTGGAAATGCCTCCGAGCTCTACGTTTCTCAGCACGATGTAATGCGAGATTTGGCCTTAAATTTAGGAGGCCAAGGCATTGCCTTCCAGAAGAAGAGGTTAATTATGCGTAGGAAGGAGAATATTTTGCCAGGGAAATGGGAGTTGCTGCAGGACAGGCCATTTGAAGCTCAAATTGTCTCCATTTATACAGGTGGGTTACAAGACAACGCAAACGGATAGCTGCCAACTGCGATTTTTTGGCTGAAATGCAAGCCATATATTTGAGTAGAAAAATAATAAATTACTAGATTTTATCTAGCAACAAATCTACTTCTATGTCACTTCCTCTAAATTATCAAACCTTCTGGATTTATTATGTGTATATTTCTTTCATGCTTGCATATGAGAATTTAATGTACATTATTACATCGTAAATTCATCTCTCTGACTTGGCTTCGGAGAGCTAATTGCCTAAATCCAAAATGTGCTAATTGGATTCCATTTCCGAATTTTCTATACAGGTCCTATGGACAAAAGCGACTGGTACGAGATTAATTTTCCGAAGACAGAGGCCCTGGTGATACTCTTTGCTGCAAGTGAATACCATCTTCCCCCATTTATTAAATCCATGAAAAATTTGAAATTTCTCATGGTATGCAATTACAGTTCAAAAAGAGCCACAATAAAAGGTCTAGATGTCTTATCTTCACTACCCCAGCTAAGGAGTGTTCGCCTGGAAAGGTTGGTTGCACCCAACCTTCAGAAACAGAGCAATGCACTACACAACTTGGAGAAGCTGTCTTTAAGCTTATGTGAAGGGTTTGGAAACGCTTCCACATTCAACTACCCCAAGCTACAAGAATTTAACCTGGATCATTCCAGCGATTTGGAGCAGATGCCCCCTGCTATCTGTCATATGCCCTCAGTCAGGATATTGTCTGTTACGAATTGCCATCTGGTTCATAGTTTACCAAATGATCTGGGAAATCTAAGCAATCTGAGAATGCTAAGGTTATCGGCATTACCAGGATTGAATGAACTTCCCCCTTCAATTGGAAAACTTGGGCAGTTGGAATATCTAGACATTTCTGTTTGCGAGGGCTTGAAAGAGCTTCCGAATGAAATAGGACAACTTCAGAAATTGAAGAAGATTGACATGAGGGAATGCTCTCGTTTGAAGCGGTTGCCTAGAAGTGTTTGCGGACTAAGTTCTCTGAAACGTGTTATTTGCGATGAGAAGATTGAGCAGCAGTGGTTGCTGGCCAAGAGAATTTCTATTCCGGAGCTTATAGTTGAAGTTTCGGAAGCACAATTTAGCTTGGATTGGCTTGATGATTGAATTTTTTTTTTTTTACTTTTATGTGTGCGCGGAACAGAAGCCCAAACATCTGTACATATTGGTAAGGAATCGATGCATTCTCATTAATTCTCTCTTGGCAAGTAATTGTTATTAATATTATTTTTATCAATTGGGTATTTTTGTCAAAATCTTTTTTCTGATATTTTTTAGTAGTATTAGGCAGGTGTTCATGGCTTCTAATGGAAAATTTAATGCTTCGTGAATTTAATGAAGGACTTTGGCCGAAACTAAGTCATTATCCCTTTTTCAGGTTCAACTATTCCGGAGCTTATAGTTGAAGTTGCGGAAGCACAATTTAGCTTGGATTGGCTGCTTGATTGAATTTTTTTTTTGAACTTTTAAGTGTGCGCGGAACAGAAGCCCAAACATCTGTTCATATTGGTAAGGAATCGATGCATTCTCATTAATTCTCTCTTGGCAAGTAATTGTTATTAATATTATTTTTATCAATTGGGTATTTTTGTCAAAATCTTTTTTCTGATATTTTTTAGTAGTATTAAGCAAGTGTTCATGGCTTCTAATGGAAAATTTAATGCTTCGTGAATTTAATGAAGGCCTTTGGCCGAAACTAATTCATTATCCCTTTTTTTCAGGTTCAAGGATTGTTGAAAATAAACTGTCTCAAGTTTGTCATTTGGGACATCAAGGATTGGTGATGGAATATGAAGTTGAAGATCTCTATTTTTGTGGCTGTTGGAAGAGTTGCGCCTTCCAGAGGGGGCTTTCTTAACAGAGCTTTATTTAAGAGAAACCAGCATGAAGGAACTGCCAGCTAACATCTTTCAGCCAACCAAGTTAGCCGAGTTGCAGATAGGGAGTGAGTTTTTGACAGAGCTTTATTTAAGAGAAACCAGCATGAAGGAACTGCCAGCTAACATCTTTCAGCTAACCAAGTTAGCCGAGTTGCAGATAGGGAGTGAGTTTTTGACAACCTTGCCAAGCTCTCTTGGAAATTTGTCTTCTTTAACTACAGTTGAAATCCAACGGTGTCAGAGGTTGAATTCTTTACCGGATTCTCTGAAGCATCTTAATTTCTACTCAGTGGTCAGGAGTGTTAGTGTTTACAAAAATCGTTAATCCATCTTTGAAGGCTGAAAATATTCTACACCCTGGTCAGGGAGTTGAGTTTTGGGTCAGGGTGAATGCTCGAGAGGATAAATCTACACGACACAAAAGTGTCCAAGATTTCAATTTGCGGAGATTGTTGCCACATATTGTCTTGATTATAATGAGTTGGAAACCCTTCCAAAGACAGAAGATGTGTCCGTGGATTGAAAAACCTTCAGAAGCTGGAGATTAAGCTCTGTGAGGGCTTCCATGTTTTGCAGAGTTAGTGTATGTAGAAATTTTCAAATTGGAAGGTTGCAGCAAGGTGAAGAAAATAACAGGTCTACAAGAGTTGAGATCATTGTGGGAGCTGAGCATAGAGAGGATAAAGTTAGATGGGCTTCCAAGTCTTGAAAAGATAAATTCTCTAAAAGAAAATGAATTGCAAAAAGTGGCACAAATTAGAGAAGATACAAGGTTTATAAAGTTTTGAGATCACTGGAGACCCTGAAGATAAGTGATCGTCCGGAATTAGATGGGCTTACAGCAAGGTGAAGAAAATAGCAGGTTTACAAGAGTTTAGATCAATGCGAGAGCTGAGCATGAGAAGCATATAGTTATATGGGCTTCCATTTCATGAAAAATTATATTCTCAAAAGAAAGAATGAATTGCAAAAATTGAAGAAAATAGAAGGTTTAGAAAGTTTGAGATCAGTGGAAACCCTGAAGATAAGCGACCGTCCAGAATTAGATGGGCTTGCAGCAAGGTGAAGAAATAGCAGGCCTACAAAACTTGAGACTATTGCGGGAGACCACAGAGTTAGATGGGCTTCCGAGACTTGAAAAGGTAAATAAATCTAAAAAAAAAATTGAATTGCGAAAGTACCACAAATTGGAGAAGATAGAAGGTGTAGAAAGTTTGAGATCACTGGATACCCTAAAGATAAGTGACTGTCCAGAATTGGATGGGCGTCCAAAGTATTGAAGATCGGCTTCCAAGACTTGCAAAGGTAAATCTAAAAAAAATAATTGGATTGCGAAAGTGCCAAAAATTGGAGAAGATAGAAGGTGTAGAAAGTTTGAGATCACTGGATACCCTGATAAGTGACTTTCCAGAATTAGATGGGCTTCTAAAGTACTGAAGATCTAAAGAGCCTACGATGTCTGGATTTGTGCTCTTACAAGGCGCTAAGGTATTTACCCTAAGGATTGAAGCAACTGGCTAATCTTCAAACTTCGAAGATTTCCGGTAGCCCGCTCAGCGAATTAGGATTTGGGTTGGGATCTTTGCAGAATCTCAGGAAGATAAATCTAAGCGAAACACATATGATCAGTATTTCAATTTCTGAAGACTGTTGCCTGAGCCTTGAAACGCTTGAGCTTAGTCACAATGAACATCCGAGGATTAGTCGAAGGCCTTCTAGACAGAAGAATCTCTAGCGAGGCGCTTCACAGGGACCAGGCCAACAATCATAAAATATCAAGCTAATTGTGAGTCAATATTGGATTTGTGCCCGGGTCTGTGGGATTGCATTGCGGGCTATGGGTCTGCCCTTCCGTCTTTGGGACGAATGAAGCTCCCTAAGAGGAATTCGTTAGGTCTAGTTTAGGTGGAACTTTATTGTAGGCCACTCGTCAGTCAAGACCTCTGTTTTCAAGCCAAAGGTTTAGTAGTTACATGTTAATTTAGAAAGGGTCCCTAATTCGTACTTAGTATGTGTGTTTAGCAATAGTAAGGTCAATTGAGTGAACGTTGCTGTATCTTTGTAATGTCTTTTAGCTATGTAAACTTTTTTGAATTTGAAAGTTTGAGCACATCGTACACTTTATGGACAAAAAAATCATTCAATAATTAAATTTTAAAATAATAATTTGTTTATTTATTAAGAAAATAAATTAAAATAATATATTCCACAGATCTATCTTTAGGATATATAGGATATTTACGAGATAAAATATTTATGTTTGTTGAAAAAAAATTTGGAAAGAAAGATATTTACTTGTATTTCAAAATTTAAATAATGTGCCTTATATATGTTTTTCTACCAAAATAATTTCAAGTTATATAAAGATAAATTTAAAAGTTATAAATTGGATTCAAAATGCAATAACTTTTATTATTATTATGTTATTGGAGATTTTATGGATAAACTATTTGAATTGTTATGTCAAGTTGCTTTTGTCTATTTTCTAACATTTTCATTCTCGCCTAAGACTCTTGTTTGTCAATCATTAACTTGTATTTATTCATACTTCAAATTTATTTTGGTTTATTGAAATTTTGTTCAACTTCATATTTTCTTGATATTGTGAAGAAAAACCTTTTATCACATTTTTTTGTTCAATTTCATTTGTCTTCTAGAAGAATTTATCTATTTGCAATTTTTCTTAAGAATACTACTAAAGATAATTTCTCTCATTTAGAATGTTCTTTATTAGATATCTTTGTAGCCTATGCACTTGTTAATAAAAGGTCAAGAAAGCTTAGAATGAGGACTCTTCAAAGTATGCAAATTTAAATGTAATTATGCAATTTTACCCATACAAATTTAACATGGAAGCATAAACAAGAAAAAATCTCCACCATCAAAGAGAGGATCAACTATTTATTAATCTTTAAAAAGAATATATATATTTAACACTCTTAACTTCAATACGATAATATTTTGACAACACATTGTACCTATAAATCAACATATGAAATTGCAATCTTGTGCCTCCAATTTATAAATGAGTGGGAGAAAGCAAACCATAAATAATCTTTCAAAATAATGTAAACCTAAAACCATGGTTCCAATCCAAAAACCCACACCCCACATGAGGAGTATCTTTCAAGAATAGTAAAGGTAACTCCCAAGGTGTTAAATATTGTAAATATAACCCCCCACTATAATAAGTGACATATTTGGGTTGTAAATCCTCCATAACGGTTCACATCCCAAGGTAGGCATCTAATTTCACCTTCATGCATGCATGTTGACCACACTAATAATGCTAGATGCTCCATAACTCCATTCTAGCACCTAAGTTGAGGAATCATTAAAAATAGCTTTTATAATCATCACCGTCAACTCCACCTCCTTCATGAATGCCATTACAAATTATATTCAAAGTCACGAGAAAATAATAATAAAATATTCTTTCAACCACTATACATGGATGTCTAGGTACCCATTCCAAGATGTTTGGAGACAAAAATATAAATTGAGATTGCAATCAAATGTTGTACAATCTAAACATTTTTCCATTTGATATTATACATTGCAATGATATCTGAATGAACAATAAAATAAATCAAGTATAGGATCCAAGACCCATGACCTTTCTACACCAAGAGAACTTCATACTCATTGGCATTGTGAAGGAATCTATAACATTATCTTGAATGTCAACCTTCTACAACAAGAACTTACTATTCTCTCCCATTTCTTGTACAAAGTGATACTAAAATTAAATATGCTTAGTACAAGCATGGTACATGGGTTTCTTGGCCAAATAAACAGTATTTTGATTGTCATAGTTGATTCTAACCACCTTGCAATTAAAACCAATACTGCATAATGTCTTTCCAACCATATTGCTTATTTAGAGGCACGTGTAGTAGCTATATGCTTTGCTTTGGTGGTGGATAAGGAAATAGTGGGCTACTTCTTACTCATCCAAATCACCACACCACCTCAAACAAATATAGCATATAGCTACTAATGGACTTCCCACTACCTAAGTCACTTGCCTAATATGTATCCACAAAGTCTTGTAGGTCTAATGTTTTTTTCACATAATTAGTACTAATATAACACAAATGACAACTGAAGTCCCTTACAAATATATGAAAACTCCCTTAAGGTAAGTCTAATGCTCCTCATCAAGGTTAGACATGTAAACCAACTCAAAGATCACACTAATTGGGAAATATCTAGCCTAGTGTAAACCATTGAATACATCAAATTATCAATAACACTAGGATAAGGCACATTAGATATATCTTAAAAATCGTCATTTGATTTTGGGAATGTATATAAAGAAAGCTCAGTGCTAAGAGAAAATGGAATACTCACAAATCTATAATTGTGCTTACTAAATCATTGGAAATAGTATCAACATACTTATTTTGGCTTAACCAAAGCTTTATGTGCACCCAATCCCTATTGATCTCAATACCAAAATTTATTACACAATGCTTCCAAATTCTTTATATCGAACATGCTAGAAAGATGAGTTTTATCTCTGTAATCATCCCCTTTCTATTACTAATAAACATGCCATTCACATAGAATAAAATAATTAGAATTTGATCATCAATTTTTTTAACATAAACACAATGATGTTCCTCACTCCTAAAGAAAACCCAAAATTAATGCAGAGGCATCAAACATTTAGTACCACATTTTGGGTGCCTATTTTAAACCACACAATAATGATTTTAACCTACAAACCAAATGTTTCTTCCTTTTCACTACAAAACCATTAGGTTGTTACATATAAATCTCCTCCTTAAGATCCCCATGTAAGAAAGCAATTTTAGCAACAAGAGACAAAAATTCACCAAAACCAACTCTCTTTAGGAGTATCCCTTGGTCACCAATTTTTCCTTATATATTGTACTCTAATTCTTTATGCACCCTTTTGCAACCAATGTACCTTCTTCCATTAGGCAAACAAAGAAGAATCCAAGTGTTACAACTATCCAAGGTCATCATCTCCTCCTACATAGATTACATCCAAGAATCACTATCCTTCAAAGAGAGCCTCCCTAAGACATCTCAACTCATTATTAGTATGTAAAAAAAAAAATACATAATGGAATTTTTTTGGGACAAACCTATCAAATGGGTTTCATTGTCTCACAAATTATCTCAAGGTAGAAGTAAGGGACTCAACTTATTTCTTACATGTTCATCCTACACATCTCACTTGGAAGTCTCAACTAAACCCTCTTCTTCATCTCCATCCTCTAATCCATCACATGCACATTTTCCTACTTCTTGATTTTAGTCTCAAAATGCACTATTATCTTCCTTCTTTTGGTTGCTTAAGACCTAAAAATTATTTGAACTCTTTGAAAATCACCTCTCTAGAAAAGATCATTTTTTGGGTTAGTAGATTCCAAAGATTAAAACCTTTACATTGTCACCATAACCAACAAAGAAAAATTTCTACACTTTTGGATCCGATTTATATTTTTTTCTTAGGAACATGAACAAAAGACTCACAATCAAATAACCTTAAATATGAAATAGAAGGTTTCTTATCTATCCACATTTTGTAAGGTTTTTTATCAATAAGAGCTTAATAAAGAGATCTATTAATCAAGTAACATGCAATACTTATAATCTTTTCCTAAAAAAATGATCTAACTATGTATTACTCAACATGCTTCTAGTTCTTTCCATTAAGATTTGATTCATCCTTTGTACAACCCCATTTTGTTGTTGTGTGTAAAAGATTATCTTTTTCCAAACAATACTTGCATGCTTATATAAATTATCAAATTTTCTAGGACAATATTCACCACCATTGCAAGAACTCAAAACTTTTATCTTATAATCTATTTTATTTTCAACCATAGATTTAAATTCCTTAAACTTAATGAAAAATAAAGATTTTTGAAGTACAAAATAAATATAGGTGTATCTAGAGGCATCATCAATGAATATAACATAATAATGAGGATTTTCCATAGAGCCTAGACATCCATTGGACTAAACATATTTGAATGAATGATTTCCAATAACCCCTTTCCTTTACAACCATCACTTTACTAATCAATCTCTTAAGACCTTTTCAATAGTGTGACTCAAACATTCATACCACAACATACATGTAATTTTAAGTTTTCTAGGTACATTGGTAGAGTTAAAAAATATGGAGGCATTCAACCTAAACAAGGTCCCAATACAATTTCCTTTAGTTACCATTAAAATTCCTCTCACTAATCTACAACCAAACCTATCAAATGTCACATGAATTATAGAACCATTCAACTTGGATATATAAAGTTAGTTTCACACAAGTATTATAATTTTAAAAAATTATGAAGTGATTTAATCATCACATCAGTAAAACACAACTATACATTTCCTTTCCAACAATCTAAGAGGTAGTGTTGTCACCAAGAAAAAAATTCCATCAAATATAAGTTTTGTATGGTGAAAACCACTCATTATGGGGAGTCATATGGTAGGATTAGTATGCATCAATGGGTCAATTATCAACACTAAGAATGCTAGTAGAAATAAACCATGCATTTGCATCACCACTATCAAAAAAAAAATCTATTTAGGAATCAATTTTTTTTCTTAATTTATGTATTCCTTCTTCACACATCCTTTGCTCCCATAGTTCCAACACTTCACTCTTCCCTAGGGTTTTGGATCAACCTATTGATTTGGATTAGCCTTTGATTCTTCCTATCCCCACTAGAATCATTTTTATCCCTACGCCTTTCCCAAACATGTGGGGCACCCTTTGAGTCATTATTTGTGGATTTTATTTTTCATTTCCTTTGAAAGAAAGATAGTAATAATATTGTCCATATTTAGATTTTCCATTTTGGATGAAGAACAAAGTAATAAGATACATTTATGTTCTTCAATCCCAAAACATATACAACCTAGAATTAGTAATTAAACATGATTTTAAACTAAATCACTATCTTTCATTTTCAAAGAATACAAACACCATTTTTGATACTATTTATATTTTTTACTATGACAATAGGTAAATATCACCTATTATCTTTTGTAACTTGTACATAGTGGTCTATTAGAGACATTCAATAGGATGGAATAAAAAGATTTGTGGTATTTAAATGGTTAAAATTAAAATGAATATTAAATGCACTTTGTATAAGGGGTAGGCAGTTATTGGCTTTGCTGTACAAGTTCTTGTTGTAATTGCTTCCCAAAGCAGTCTTACATTGGAAATTTAATGCTAATTGGGCTTTTACTCGGTGAGCTTGCACTAATTGAAATGGGTAGGCACTGGTTGGAGGGATGGTGCTCCCACCCTGATATTCATAAACGACTAGCAAATCCACATAATTCGGGACTGTAACTTCATGCCTAAGATATTAGAGGTGCTGCCTGACTCATACTAAACTGAAATAGAATCTCGACCTAATTTGAATTAGAAATTAATTGATTAGCAGTATTTTTGGATCCCTTCAATAAAAAATTAGCAGTGCTTCTTGCATCTCTGAAGCTCTTTGCCTTGATCTGTAGAACTGGTCAAAGTCGAACCATGTGAAAGTAACAATGAAGAGCTGATCAGATCAAACTGATATGCAGGGATTCTATCACCTGGCTATGGCCAGAACTTCTTGCTTTGAACAACTCCTTTGCTGCATGCTTAGTTTACTGTAGGAATATACTTACCAATTAGAAATCTTCTTCTGTTCTTCTTCCTGTAGACTGCAGATCCGAATTCTACTTCAACCAATTTTAGTGATGACATTTAGAATCTGCATTCAACCAACCTAAAGAAGAATCAAGAATCCATCGATTTCTTCCGGCTGCAAACTTGAATCCCTGTGCCTCGAAGTCACATAGTGAAGAAAGAGAATTAATAAACTGAAGTAAATAGCAAGAAGAAGTGGATGGGTTATTCTAGGGCTTAAAGAATGCAATTTTATATCACTCAGAAATCGGTTTTAAATTGTATGTGTAATTTTGTTGTTCCTTAAAACCTACAGGTTCCCATGGACATTATTTAAAATTTTAAATATGATGAATGACAGGTGCAAACAGAATGTAAGGGCTTGCCACTTGCTTTAAAGGTGATTGGAAGCTCTTTGCGTGGGGAACCTCGTGTGGCTTGGGAGAGTGCAAAGGACAAACTTTCCAAGGGGGAACCAATATCAGATTATCACAAAGATGGGCTAGATAGATGCTTGGAGACTAGTATTAGTTTCTTGGATGACATAGCAAGGGAATGTTTCTTAGACTTGGGGGCATTTCCAGAAGACAAAAAAATCTGTGCTGATGCACTGTTGCACATTTGGATTTATGTTCGGAAGCTGGAGTGGCAGGATGCCTTTGCCATCTTGTTGGAACTTGCAAGTAAAAATTTGTTGAACTTAACCAGCAATTCTAGGTAATTGTCAGTCCTTGAATACATTGATTTTCTTGTTATTACTTATTTGAAACTGGCCTGACATGGTTGAATTTATCAGGAGCGCAGCAGAAATCTCCTTTGGAAGTGCCCTCGATCTCTATGTTTC
>VDFB02028663.1:16564-42840 GCA_007258455.2 Sequoia sempervirens
AAAAGATTATAAGTATTGCATGTTACTTAGTTAATAGATCTCTTTATAAGCTCTTATTGATAAAACTACTTACAAAATGTGGATAGATAAGAAACCTTCTATTTCACATTTAAGGTTATTTGATTGTGATTCTTTTGTTCATGTGCCTAAGAAAAAAATATAAATTGGATCCAAAAGCGTAGAAAGTTGTCTTTATTGGTTATGGTGACAATGTAAAGGTTTTAATCTTTGGAATCTACTAACCCAAAAAATGATCTTTTCTAGAGAGGTGATTTTCAAAGAGTTCAAATAATTTTTAGGTCTTAAGCAACCAAAAGAAGGAAGATAATAGTGCATTTTGAGACTAAAATCAAGAAGTAGGAAAATGTGCATGTGATGGATTAGAGGATGGAGATGAAGAAGAGGGTTTAGTTGAGACTTCCAAGTGAGATGTGTAGGATGAACATGTAAGAAATAAGTTGAGTCCCTTACTTCTACCTTGAGATAATTTGTGAGACAATGAAACCCATTTGATAGGTTTGTCCCAAAAAAATTCCATTATGTATTTTTTTTTTTACATACTAATAATGAGTTGAGATGTCTTAGGGAGGCTCTCTTTGAAGGATAGTGATTCTTGGATGTAATCTATGTAGGAGGAGATGATGACCTTGGATAGTTGTAACACTTGGATTCTTCTTTGTTTGCCTAATGGAAGAAGGTACATTGGTTGCAAAAGGGTGCATAAAGAATTAGAGTACAATATATAAGGAAAAATTGGTGACCAAGGGATACTCCTAAAGAGAGTTGGTTTTGGTGAATTTTTGTCTCTTGTTGCTAAAATTGCTTTCTTACATGGGGATCTTAAGGAGGAGATTTATATGTAACAACCTAATGGTTTTGTAGTGAAAAGGAAGAAACATTTGGTTTGTAGGTTAAAATCATTATTGTGTGGTTTAAAATAGGCACCCAAAATGTGGTACTAAATGTTTGATGCCTCTGCATTAATTTTGGGTTTTCTTTAGGAGTGAGGAACATCATTGTGTTTATGTTAAAAAAATTGATGATCAAATTCTAATTATTTTATTCTATGTGAATGGCATGTTTATTAGTAATAGAAAGGGGATGATTACAGAGATAAAACTCATCTTTCTAGCATGTTCGATATAAAGAATTTGGAAGCATTGTGTAATAAATTTTGGTATTGAGATCAATAGGGATTGGGTGCACATAAAGCTTTGGTTAAGCCAAAATAAGTATGTTGATACTATTTCCAATGATTTAGTAAGCACAATTATAGATTTGTGAGTATTCCATTTTCTCTTAGCACTGAGCTTTCTTTATATACATTCCCAAAATCAAATGACGATTTTTAAGATATATCTAATGTGCCTTATCCTAGTGTTATTGATAATTTGATGTATTCAATGGTTTACACTAGGCTAGATATTTCCCAATTAGTGTGATCTTTGAGTTGGTTTACATGTCTAACCTTGATGAGGAGCATTAGACTTACCTTAAGGGAGTTTTCATATATTTGTAAGGGACTTCAGTTGTCATTTGTGTTATATTAGTACTAATTATGTGAAAAAAACATTAGACCTACAAGACTTTGTGGATACATATTAGGCAAGTGACTTAGGTAGTGGGAAGTCCATTAGTAGCTATATGCTATATTTGTTTGAGGTGGTGTGGTGATTTGGATGAGTAAGAAGTAGCCCACTATTTCCTTATCCACCACCAAAGCAAAGCATATAGCTACTACACGTGCCTCTAAATAAGCAATATGGTTGGAAAGACATTATGCAGTATTGGTTTTAATTGCAAGGTGGTTAGAATCAACTATGACAATCAAAATACTGTTTATTTGGCCAAGAAACCCATGTACCATGCTTGTACTAAGCATATTTAATTTTAGTATCACTTTGTACAAGAAATGGGAGAGAATAGTAAGTTCTTGTTGTAGAAGGTTGACATTCAAGATAATGTTATAGATTCCTTCACAATGCCAATGAGTATGAAGTTCTCTTGGTGTAGAAAGGTCATGGGTCTTGGATCCTATACTTGATTTATTTTATTGTTCATTCAGATATCATTGCAATGTATAATATCAAATGGAAAAATGTTTAGATTGTACAACATTTGATTGCAATCTCAATTTATATTTTTGTCTCCAAACATCTTGGAATGGGTACCTAGACATCCATGTATAGTGGTTGAAAGAATATTTTATTATTATTTTCTCGTGACTTTGAATATAATTTGTAATGGCATTCATGAAGGAGGTGGAGTTGACGGTGATGATTATAAAAGCTATTTTTAATGATTCCTCAACTTAGGTGCTAGAATGGAGTTATGGAGCATCTAGCATTATTAGTGTGGTCAACATGCATGCATGAAGGTGAAATTAGATGCCTACCTTGGGATGTGAACCGTTATGGAGGATTTACAACCCAAATATGTCACTTATTATAGTGGGGGGTTATATTTACAATATTTAACACCTTGGGAGTTACCTTTACTATTCTTGAAAGATACTCCTCATGTGGGGTGTGGGTTTTTGGATTGGAACCATGGTTTTAGGTTTACATTATTTTGAAAGATTATTTATGGTTTGCTTTCTCCCACTCATTTATAAATTGGAGGCACAAGATTGCAATTTCATATGTTGATTTATAGGTACAATGTGTTGTCAAAATATTATCGTATTGAAGTTAAGAGTGTTAAATATATATATTCTTTTTAAAGATTAATAAATAGTTGATCCTCTCTTTGATGGTGGAGATTTTTTCTTGTTTATGCTTCCATGTTAAATTTGTATGGGTAAAATTGCATAATTACATTTAAATTTGCATACTTTGAAGAGTCCTCATTCTAAGCTTTCTTGACCTTTTATTAACAAGTGCATAGGCTACAAAGATATCTAATAAAGAACATTCTAAATGAGAGAAATTATCTTTAGTAGTATTCTTAAGAAAAATTGCAAATAGATAAATTCTTCTAGAAGACAAATGAAATTGAACAAAAAAATGTGATAAAAGGTTTTTCTTCACAATATCAAGAAAATATGAAGTTGAACAAAATTTCAATAAACCAAAATAAATTTGAAGTATGAATAAATACAAGTTAATGATTGACAAACAAGAGTCTTAGGCGAGAATGAAAATGTTAGAAAATAGACAAAAGCAACTTGACATAACAATTCAAATAGTTTATCCATAAAATCTCCAATAACATAATAATAATAAAAGTTATTGCATTTTGAATCCAATTTATAACTTTTAAATTTATCTTTATATAACTTGAAATTATTTTGGTAGAAAAACATATATAAGGCACATTATTTAAATTTTGAAATACAAGTAAATATCTTTCTTTCCAAATTTTTTTTCAACAAACATAAATATTTTATCTCGTAAATATCCTATATATCCTAAAGATAGATCTGTGGAATATATTATTTTAATTTATTTTCTTAATAAATAAACAAATTATTATTTTAAAATTTAATTATTGAATGATTTTTTTGTCCATAAAGTGTACGATGTGCTCAAACTTTCAAATTCAAAAAAGTTTACATAGCTAAAAGACATTACAAAGATACAGCAACGTTCACTCAATTGACCTTACTATTGCTAAACACACATACTAAGTACGAATTAGGGACCCTTTCTAAATTAACATGTAACTACTAAACCTTTGGCTTGAAAACAGAGGTCTTGACTGACGAGTGGCCTACAATAAAGTTCCACCTAAACTAGACCTAACGAATTCCTCTTAGGGAGCTTCATTCGTCCCAAAGACGGAAGGGCAGACCCATAGCCCGCAATGCAATCCCACAGACCCGGGCACAAATCCAATATTGACTCACAATTAGCTTGATATTTTATGATTGTTGGCCTGGTCCCTGTGAAGCGCCTCGCTAGAGATTCTTCTGTCTAGAAGGCCTTCGACTAATCCTCGGATGTTCATTGTGACTAAGCTCAAGCGTTTCAAGGCTCAGGCAACAGTCTTCAGAAATTGAAATACTGATCATATGTGTTTCGCTTAGATTTATCTTCCTGAGATTCTGCAAAGATCCCAACCCAAATCCTAATTCGCTGAGCGGGCTACCGGAAATCTTCGAAGTTTGAAGATTAGCCAGTTGCTTCAATCCTTAGGGTAAATACCTTAGCGCCTTGTAAGAGCACAAATCCAGACATCGTAGGCTCTTTAGATCTTCAGTACTTTAGAAGCCCATCTAATTCTGGAAAGTCACTTATCAGGGTATCCAGTGATCTCAAACTTTCTACACCTTCTATCTTCTCCAATTTTTGGCACTTTCGCAATCCAATTATTTTTTTTAGATTTACCTTTGCAAGTCTTGGAAGCCGATCTTCAATACTTTGGACGCCCATCCAATTCTGGACAGTCACTTATCTTTAGGGTATCCAGTGATCTCAAACTTTCTACACCTTCTATCTTCTCCAATTTGTGGTACTTTCGCAATTCAATTTTTTTTTTAGATTTATTTACCTTTTCAAGTCTCGGAAGCCCATCTAACTCTGTGGTCTCCCGCAATAGTCTCAAGTTTTGTAGGCCTGCTATTTCTTCACCTTGCTGCAAGCCCATCTAATTCTGGACGGTCGCTTATCTTCAGGGTTTCCACTGATCTCAAACTTTCTAAACCTTCTATTTTCTTCAATTTTTGCAATTCATTCTTTCTTTTGAGAATATAATTTTTCATGAAATGGAAGCCCATATAACTATATGCTTCTCATGCTCAGCTCTCGCATTGATCTAAACTCTTGTAAACCTGCTATTTTCTTCACCTTGCTGTAAGCCCATCTAATTCCGGACGATCACTTATCTTCAGGGTCTCCAGTGATCTCAAAACTTTATAAACCTTGTATCTTCTCTAATTTGTGCCACTTTTTGCAATTCATTTTCTTTTAGAGAATTTATCTTTTCAAGACTTGGAAGCCCATCTAACTTTATCCTCTCTATGCTCAGCTCCCACAATGATCTCAACTCTTGTAGACCTGTTATTTTCTTCACCTTGCTGCAACCTTCCAATTTGAAAATTTCTACATACACTAACTCTGCAAAACATGGAAGCCCTCACAGAGCTTAATCTCCAGCTTCTGAAGGTTTTTCAATCCACGGACACATCTTCTGTCTTTGGAAGGGTTTCCAACTCATTATAATCAAGACAATATGTGGCAACAATCTCCGCAAATTGAAATCTTGGACACTTTTGTGTCGTGTAGATTTATCCTCTCGAGCATTCACCCTGACCCAAAACTCAACTCCCTGACCAGGGTGTAGAATATTTTCAGCCTTCAAAGATGGATTAACGATTTTTGTAAACACTAACACTCCTGACCACTGAGTAGAAATTAAGATGCTTCAGAGAATCCGGTAAAGAATTCAACCTCTGACACCGTTGGATTTCAACTGTAGTTAAAGAAGACAAATTTCCAAGAGAGCTTGGCAAGGTTGTCAAAAACTCACTCCCTATCTGCAACTCGGCTAACTTGGTTAGCTGAAAGATGTTAGCTGGCAGTTCCTTCATGCTGGTTTCTCTTAAATAAAGCTCTGTCAAAAACTCACTCCCTATCTGCAACTCGGCTAACTTGGTTGGCTGAAAGATGTTAGCTGGCAGTTCCTTCATGCTGGTTTCTCTTAAATAAAGCTCTGTTAAGAAAGCCCCCTCTGGAAGGCGCAACTCTTCCAACAGCCACAAAAATAGAGATCTTCAACTTCATATTCCATCACCAATCCTTGATGTCCCAAATGACAAACTTGAGACAGTTTATTTTCAACAATCCTTGAACCTGAAAAAAAGGGATAATGAATTAGTTTCGGCCAAAGGCCTTCATTAAATTCACGAAGCATTAAATTTTCCATTAGAAGCCATGAACACTTGCTTAATACTACTAAAAACTAAGTAGCGGTTCGGGTTCGGGTTGGGGGTTAGGTTAGCGGTTTGGCAAAATTTTTGGGGGTAAGGTTCGGTTAAAATCTTGGGTTCATTAGTACAAATTACAAAATATATAAAAAAAAATATATATATATATATATATATATGCAGCCTAGAAGCATGAATTAGGATTAGAATTTACTTTTAGAATATCACATAACTGATAACATCATATAAACAACAAAACCACCATAAACTTGAATGTCATTTAAAACATGCATGATAAATATTCATTGTTCAAACTTCAAGCTCAATATTACAACCCTTTCAAAGTTTTAATCATCATATGGATTCTCTAGATCATCCATATCATTGTCAACATTGACATTAGATGTAGTAGGAAGACTAGATGAATCACAAGTGCCAATGGCACCATCACTAGCACTACTAATGTGCCCATGCCCCTGTTGGATATCCTCATCCCCATATGCAATATGTTGGGAACTGCAAGCATCCAAGTCAGTATCCTCTGGCACTATATCCCACAACTTCGTCTCCCCGTCCTTGTAGTTAGGTTGTTTGTGTGAAAGGAGACGCAAGTTGGAATGCACATATACTAAGTTCTCCGCTTTTTTTGACAGCAATTTATTGCGCTTTACTGAGTGGATGAAAGAATATGTGCTCCAATTCCTCTCCGATGCGGATGAACTAGCAACCTATGAAGACAAAGTAAACAATTAAAAATTTATAAATGGAATTATGAAACTTTTAAAACTAAAATATGAAAATTTATTAAACTTACTTGTGATAAAAATTTGATTGCAAGGGGCTGCAAATTTTGGAAGTATTGTCCATGGAAGTACCACCAAGAATGAACATCCTTTAAGAACCTATCACGGGAGGCATCAACATCTAGATGATTTGAGTGCACAAAATCAGTGAACTCATCTGTGACTACACTCCGCAAATCTCGATCAGGGAAGAGTCTCACAAATGCTGCCTTGTACCCTTCAGCCACTTCTAAATCTCTATATGGAGGAAGCCTTCCTGGTTGTGAAAGAACCTAAGAGCTGTAGTATTTTGGAGTCAATGCAAAGGCAAGAAGGTGTAATGGAGTTGTCATTTTGTTCCATCTTTCTTCAACAATTGTATGCACTTGTTTGAAGAAAGTCTCTTCAGGGTCTTGCTCTCTTGCATTTATGATGCACTTGATCTTCTCAATCATAGAGTCTATACCATAATATATTTGTCCAATGCATGGCTTGTCCATGTCAGTATAGCGAATCATACTCAAAATGGGCTCGGTGAAGCTAAGGAGATACTCCACACGATCCCACCATGAGTCATCTAATATCAGGCTCCTAATTCTTGTTGCTCTTTTAGTGCTGCTTTGCTTCCATATAGACCAATTGGTGCTAATTACCATGCTAGAAAGTGCTTGCCTAACTTTCACAAGTCGTCTCAAGACGATTGTATTAGAGGCAAAGCGGGTTTCTGCAACCTATTGCAAATTAAAAAAATAATTAATATTTAAAAATAAACTTTAAAGAAGAATTTAAATTAGATTGAACAATCAAATTATGAAAATCAGAAAATGACAAATGTAAATATTACTTCTCTTACCTTCAATAGCTCCAATTTTGAAAATGTTCTAAAGATCCCTTGAGACAAGTGGTGGTTGGTGACGAACATCTCAATGTCCTCAGCCTCAGTATACAATTGTTTGATCCATTCAATTTTATTCCCAATCTTTTGCAGCATAAGATTGAGTGAATGGACCGCACAAGGTGTCCAAAAGATATGTGAATATCTTTCCTCAACCAACAACCCTGCAGCTCTACAATTCTCCGCGTTGTCCGTTACAACTTGAACAACATTGCGGGCTCCCACTTGCTCAATGGCTGCAATAAGAATATTAGCAATAAATTGCCCATCTTTTACTTGCCCCTCACAATCCGCGGCTTTCAAAAACATTGCCCCTTTAGGGGACACCGCTATGACATTGATCAAAGGCCGATTTTTTGAGTCCTTCCAACCATCTGAAACAATGGACACACCTGTCTCAACCCATGAATCTCTTATTGGCTTCAATGCATCTTCAACCAACTCAACCTCCTTATCCAATAAAGTGCTACGCACCTTCTCATAACCCGGGCCCTTGTACCCTTTTGGAGCTCATTAACCGCTCTCAACATCTCTTTCCAATATGGAGAACGAACAACATTAAAAGATAGTCCATTGGCATATACGCATCTTGCTACACATTGGTCGGCATGGGCTCTACTCTCATTTTGAAATGCAACTTCCAAAGGTCCCTTTGCTCTCTTGTTTGCAAAAGGTTGTGCACTTTGAGCTTGAAGATTTGGAATGGCCATAAATGGGTGGTCTTCTACCACAATATTGGGATTGGGATTAGATGGGGGCTGCATTCCCTTTGATTTTTTATTTGACAAAGGGTGATTTCCTTTTTGGGCTTCTCGTTGATCTGCTAGTTCTTGCTCCATAATGTATTTTGCAATTGTCTTAGGTTGAATAGGGGCATCTTTCTTTCCAGGGCAAGGTGAGATGCCTTTTCCAGTTATGCCACACAAATGTGCTTTCACCCTATGGTATGAACTAGAATATTGAACATCACACCCATTGCATTTCCAAACATAACCACCACCACCTGGAAGCTGTCTTATCATTTCAACATACTGCCATAGGGGAGAATTTGCATTTGTTTTGAACTTTGGGTTTGGTTTAGCTATGGAGCCGGAGGTAGAACCCATTGACATTGTAATTCCTATGGCAATTTGTTTTGCAAACAACACATTCAAAATTTGAATGAAAACAAAATATAATAATTTTTTAAAAATTAAAACCTAGCTCTTTTGAATCTTGCACAATGTATACATTCATAGAAGAACAGAAAAAAAAAGATGCAAAACAAAGTTTCTGTTTGTAAAACAAAAAAAAAAAGAATGAAAAAATGAGAAAAAAATGAGAAAAACATACCTTTTTGCAAAAATAATCTTCAACAATCTTTGTAGCAGCCAATGAACCCTTGCAAATCTGTAGGAATGGCAATGCAATCGTTGTAGAAGCTTCAACAATCAATCTTCAACTCCTTTTGTCAATCCAACAAGTTAAAATAAGAAGTCAGCCTCTTGAAATGAAAATGCTTGTTTGCAAAACAAATGAATGAAAATGAGGCAGTTTAGGTGTTTAACATGTTTTAGAGGTCACTTTTAGGGTTCCCATGGCGTGGGTCAAAGTCAAAGGGAAGAAAAATATTAAAAAAAACATAAAACATGCACTTTTTGCCGCCCACACGCCCGGGTTCGCCTTGGGTTCGCCCGGGTTTTGCCCGGGTTCGCCCGGGTTCTTCACTGGCGAACCAAGGCCCAAATGGAAGGACCCTGGCCGAACCAGCAGGAGGACCGGACCAAGACCCGGACCGAGGCGGAGCAGGACCGGAGACGGGCGAGAACTGAAGAGCAGAGCTGCCAGCTAAAAATATGAGAAAAAAGATTTTTGACAAAAATACCCAATTGATAAAAATAATATTAATAGCAATTACTTGCCAAGAGAATTAATGAGAATGCATCGATTCCTTACCAATATGAACAGATGTTTGGGCTTCTGTTCCGCGCACTTAAAAGTAAAAAAAATTTCAATCATCAAGCCAATCGAGAGCTAAATTGTGCTTCCACCTTCAACTATAAGCTCCGGAATAGTTGAACCTGAAAAGGGATAATGACTTAGTTTCGGCCAAAGGCCTTCATTAAATTCACGAAGCATTAAATTTTCCATTAGAAGCCATGAACACCTGCCTAATACTACTAAAAAATATCAGAAAAAAGATTTTGACAAAAATACCCAATTGATAAAAATAATATTAATAACAATTACTTGCCAAGAGAGAATTAATGAGAATGCATCGATTCCTTACCAATATGTACAGATGTTTGGGCTTCTGTTCCGCGCACACATAAAAGTAAAAAAAAAAAAATTCAATCATCAAGCCAATCCAAGCTAAATTGTGCTTCCGAAACTTCAACTATAAGCTCCGGAATAGAAATTCTCTTGGCCAGCAACCACTGCTGCTCAATCTTCTCATCGCAAATAACACGTTTCAGAGAACTTAGTCCGCAAACACTTCTAGGCAACCGCTTCAAACGAGAGCATTCCCTCATGTCAATCTTCTTCAATTTCTGAAGTTGTCCTATTTCATTCGGAAGCTCTTTCAAGCCCTCGCAAACAGAAATGTCTAGATATTCCAACTGCCCAAGTTTTCCAATTGAAGGGGGAAGTTCATTCAATCCTGGTAATGCCGATAACCTTAGCATTCTCAGATTGCTTAGATTTCCCAGATCATTTGGTAAACTATGAACCAGATGGCAATTCGTAACAGACAATATCCTGACTGAGGGCATATGACAGATAGCAGGGGGCATCTGCTCCAAATCGCTGGAATGATCCAGGTTAAATTCTTGTAGCTTGGGGTAGTTGAATGTGGAAGCGTTTCCAAACCCTTCACATAAGCTTAAAGACAGCTTCTCCAAGTTGTGTAGTGCATTGCTCTGTTTCTGAAGGTTGGGTGCAACCAACCTTTCCAGGCGAACACTCCTTAGCTGGGGTAGTGAAGATAAGACATCTAGACCTTTTATTGTGGCTCTTTTTGAACTGTAATTGCATACCATGAGAAATTTCAAATTTTTCATGGATTTAATAAATGGGGGAAGATGGTATTCACTTGCAGCAAAGAGTATCACCAGGGCCTCTGTCTTCGGAAAATTAATCTCGTACCAGTCGCTTTTGTCCATAGGACCTGTATAGAAAATTCGGAAATGGAATCCAATTAGCACATTTTGGATTTAGGCAATTAGCTCTCCGAAGCCAAGTCAGAGAGATGAATTTACGATGTAATAATGTACATTAAATTCTCATATGCAAGCATGAAAGAAATATACACATAATAAATCCAGAAGGTTTGATAATTTAGAGGAAGTGACATAGAAGTAGATTTGTTGCTAGATAAAATCTAGTAATTTATTATTTTTCTACTCAAATATATGGCTTGCATTTCAGCCAAAAAATCGCAGTTGGCAGCTATCCGTTTGCGTTGTCTTGTAACCCACCTGTATAAATGGAGACAATTTGAGCTTCAAATGGCCTGTCCTGCAGCAACTCCCATTTCCCTGGCAAAATATTCTCCTTCCTACGCATAATTAACCTCTTCTTCTGGAAGGCAATGCCTTGGCCTCCTAAATTTAAGGCCAAATCTCGCATTACATCGTGCTGAGAAACGTAGAGCTCGGAGGCATTTCCAAAAGAGATTTCTGCTGCGTTCCTGGTAAATTCAACCATGTTAGGCCAGTTTCAAATAAGTAATATCAAGAAAATCAGTATATTCAAGGACTTCCAATTACCTAGAATTGCTGGTTAAGTTCAACAAATTTCTACTTGCAAGTTCCAACAAGATGGCAAAAGCAACCTGCCACTCCAGCTTCCGGACATAAACCCAAATGTGCAACAGAGCATCAGCACAAATTTTTTTGTCCTCTGGAAATGCCCCCAAGTCTAAGAAGCATTCTCTGGCTGTGTCATCCAAGAAACTGATACTGGTCTCCAAGCAATTAAGTAAGCCATCTCTATGATAATCTGATATCAGTTCCCCTTTGGAAAGTTTGATCCTTGCACTCTCCCAGGCCACACGAGGTTCTCCATTCAAACAGCTTCCAATGACCTTTAGAGCAAGCGGTAAGCCTTTACATTCTGCTTGCACCTGTGATTCAGCAAATGGAATTTTTTATCAATACCCATGGAAGACACCGTAGGTTCTAAGAAATAACAAATTACATTTATAATTTAAGACAAAATGTTCATAAATCAACTGTTTTCAACTTCTATAAGGTTAGATGACAACTTTTTGTAGTCTCAAAACATCCAGTAACTGCAAACTTTCAGAATAAATATCCAATTGAACAATTATTTTTCACCGAATGTTTTTTATGGTTTTTGTATAATTTTAAACGAAGCTTTAGCTTCAATCACATCTTGAATTCATAACTCATACCTCGTTAACTAGATTTGCATCTTCGTTAGTTGGAATTGATGTCTGTCCGAAAGCCCAGAAGCAGAAAAGAGACAAGGCATCTTCATGGCCCAGCAATGGTAATTGATACAACTGAGAAGATTGGTTTCTGGGGATAATGGAGCTATCTCTAGTTGTGACAAGGGTTTTGTATCCTGCTCCTTGAAAGAGTAATTTCTCCAAATTTACTCTGGACCAGACATCATCCAATATCACCAGAGTTGATTTAGATCGCCACTGAAGCTGCTGCTGCAGCTGGATACGTGCATCTTCTACATTCTGAAACTCAGGCCTCTTCATTCCAACAATTTTATCCCACATCGTCTCTATAAGTCCTTTCACATTTGGAGACTGTGAAACAGTTACGAAAACCACGTTTTGAAAATATCCTGATAATCACAAAGAAACAAGAAAATCTTAGAAACTATAGGATGAAGCGCACTTCCCTATAACTTATGGTCTACGGTAAAATCATTTTGACTGAAAAGTTCAGCAAAGACAATCAAACAAAGCTTGAAAAACTGAATGAAAAAAGACACAGAGAAACGATTATCGGTACATACACACTCTGAATAAATTCTAGTACCTAGAACCTTTTCGCCTAAAGATAGTTACTTTTTTTCATAGAAAAACTGTCGGAGATTTTATCTCACGATCACATAGAGAAGAACAATACCCAAAATCTTAATACCAGCAACTTGGGATAGATTGGATCTCTGGAAAAGGATTAAAAAATAAAACAGAGGAGAAGATAATTTTACCTTTAATATTATCATCATTGCATATAGCCAGCGCCAAAGTAGTTTTTCCACCACCACCAATACACTGCACACCAACAACCGACACCTCTTTCTGGAACAAAAGCCTCTTCAAGTCCCCAGTCGATTTCTCCAACCCCACATAAAACTGAGATTTCACAGGAACAATGTCATGGACAGAGTGATTAAAACCCTCGTCCATTTCACAGTTCTCAGGAAAATCGTCTAAACGCATGTGCTGAAGCAAGATGGTATTACGAGAGGCGTTATCGGTAAGCATGGAAGCTTGTTTGCAGATGGATTCTTTCAAAATAGAACTCATATCTGCAGGCTGTAACTCCTGGTAATCTTGAAGTTCTTGCTTAAGCTTTCTGGAATCCAGCAATATATGTGCTGGCAAGATTTCTATGAAACCATGGATCTCCTTCTCTAGATGGAGAATCTGCGAAGCATACCTAGATCTAAGAAAGGGGTTAAAAGGACTAGCATTCTCACATTTCTTTAACAGCTCTGCACCACTGATAAGGGTGTTGTAGAACTGAAAAAAGATGTGAGTTTGCTGATCCTTGGGTAGCTCTAGCTCAGATATACAAAGTTGCTGAACAATAGGGGTTAGGTATTTGAGTAGAAATTTGAGCTTTTCATCGGCTATCATCCAGAGAGCTTTAAAATTGAAGCTCATCTTTAAATCGCTAAACAAACATAAATCTGTTAGTTATGAGCTATATGCAAACTCTCTACAAACTGCAAACTTGTGAAATCTAAAACTTTGAAGATTGATATTACCCACTTCTAATCCTCTCTGCAATGCACCAAAAACAATTTTTTTGGGTTTCGCCAATTGAGATTTCTTAGCTAAACATCGGCTCCTCTCTCTTTTATAGGCTAATGAGTTTGCGACGCCCACTAGCTCCTTCCGGGTTGTTTCAGGTCTCATCTCGTAGCGTACACGATAAAGTTAAAAGAGGAAAGAACGCTTCTGGGATGTTTCATTCATTAAATATATAGGCTATCGCAGACCTCCGCCTGTTGGAGTAGTTGTAACGTACACGACAAGATTAAAAGATAAAGGAAAGAGTAAGAAAGCGGAGCTGTGGGGAATCTTCTCCGATGTCAATAAGGGACAAATACTTGTCAATATCAGGGAAGATATATATTGATCTTTTCTATCGCGGAAATATCGCGACCAAACAGACAATGCCGTTTAATTATTGCCTGGAAATTTCCTGAGTGTTTGAATACGAGGGGAGGGGAAGATTCCTAGAGGAGTGGGGACAATTCCACCGGTCGGCCGAGATTGCTTCACGGATGAATCCGAACAACTTCGTGGAAAATTAACTTCATTAAGAGTCAAATATGTTTTATTTCTCGAACATTTCGAGAAAAATGTTGGGCCTCATACAATCCGAGCTTCATTTCCTTGGTCACATTTCAATTTCAAAGAGGATAGGGGAGAGGGTTTACTAATTGTTCATGTATGAATAAAGTTTACATGTGGCACATCTAATCTCTCAAACATTTTTTATATCGAAGGTGTTCTTTATGCGTTTCATTGAGGTCATTGTATTCATCGAGATGCGAGAATTTTCAAAGAGGACATGCAAGACGATTGAATGGATCTTGTTTGTCTATTTCATTGTCGACAAATCCTTGCTTGACACCATTACCATTTAATAAAAGAACGTCAAGATCAGGGACATATTAACACCACCCAATATTGGCTTAGTACTGTGACAAGGCTTCACAAATGGCGTGTTTGTGTAGTCCTAGCTACATTTCAATGATTGTGTTCGCGGAGGATGTGACGTTTATAAGAGTACATGCTACAACATTTTTACTAACAAAATAAAACCCTAATAAATATATTTTAACATGAATAGATTGAAACGATGGTTGTATGAAGATTGGTATTGGTTTCTCATTATTAATTTTATGTGATGGTTTCATAGTTTTTAAATAATAAATTATATGCTTAAAATAATTTTAATTTTAATTTTCAATTATTTAAATAATTTTTATAAATACTTTTTTATTATAAATTATATGTTTAAAACTTTTTAATTTTAATTTATTTTATAAATTATTATATTATACCATATATAATATGTAAATAACTGATTTAACATATATTGTATGGAAATTTATGTGATATTATTATTTAACTTTAAAATTTATATAAAATATATATAATAATAAATTTTAAATAAATATATGTTTTTAATAATAATATTAATAACAATCTAAATTAAAAGTTACAGAATGAGAGAGTTAGAAAGATAAAGAGAGACAAAAAAAAGATAGATATATAGAGGAAGAGAGACATGAAGACAAATACAGAGATGAATAGGGGAGAGAGAGGAAGAGAGGGATTGAGAGATAATGAGAAACATAAAAATAGAGAGGGAGATGAAGATATAAAGAGATCTCTCTTTCTCTTCCCATCTCTCTCTTTATCTATCTATATATATATCCCTTCCTCTACCCCTCTCTCTCTCTCTCTCTCTCTCTCTCTCTCTCTCTATCACTCCCTCTCCATCTTTATCTCTATCTTCCTCTCGATCATTTCTTTATTTCTCACCCTCTCTCCATCCATCCCTCTCTATCTATTTATATATCTCTCTCCCTCTATATCTTTATTTCCATCTCACTCGCTCACACACAACAGACTCATTGTTTCTCTCTCCCTATATCTATATCTATGTCTCTCTTACTCACATACACACACTCCCTATTTCTCCCTCCCTATCTCTATCTCCATATTTATCTCTCTATCTCTCCCCTCTTTCTATAACTTATCTCTCTATCTCCCCCCTCTCATTGTCTCCCTCTTTTTCTCTTTATAACTCCTTCTTCCTCTCTCCTTTCATCTTTCCCTCTCTATATATTACTCTCTCACACATACTCACCCCCACTATCTTTCCCAAGTTATATTTATCTCTTTATCTCTCCTTTATATCCATGTATCTCCCTCTTTATATCCCTCTCTCCCTATCAATCCTCTTTCTATATCTCTCTACTTCTCTCTCCACTCTATATTTCTCTCCCTCTCTATCTATTTGTACATATCTATCTCCCTCTCTATCTCTCACCATATCCCTATCTCATTTACACACACAATCCATGTTTCTCCCTTCCTATCTCTATTGGTATCTCTATCTCTCTACATTTCCCCCTCTCGATCTATCTCTCCCTCTCTCTATTCTTTTCTCTCTATCTCTCCCTTCCCCTCTATCTATATCTCATTATCTCTACATCTCTCTCTTATACACTTCATCTCTCCTACTCTATATCTTTATCTCTCTATCTCTCTCTTGATCATTCTATATCTATCTCTTTCTACCCTTATCTCTCTATCTCTCTCCATATCCCTCTCCATCTCTTTATATCTCCTTCTATCTACGCCACTCCCTCTCTCCCTCTATATCTATTGATCTCTCTCTCTTATTCACTCCATGTCTCTCCTACTTTATATCTCTATCTCTATTTTTATCAATATATATCTATCCATCTCCCTATCTCTTTATCTCTATCCCTATCCCTCTTTATCTCTATCCCTATCCCTCTTTATCTCTTTGTCTTGTTATCTATCTATATCTCTCTCTACACATTGAGCTATCTCTCCCTCTCTCCCCCTCTTCTCTCTCTCCCTCCTCTATTGATCCTCTACTTGTCTTTCTCCCTCTCTCTATCTCCCCTATTTCTCTCTCTCATTCTCAATTTTTTTGTGTATCTCTCTCCATCTCCCTCTCTCTATATCTCCTTATATCTTTATCTCTCTATATCTCCCTCTCCCTCTTCTTGTCCCTCTTCCTTTATATCTCTCTATCTTTTCCTCTCTATGTCTCTCTATCTCCCTTTCTCTCTTCATCTTTATCTCTCCCTCTATCTCTCTATCTCTCTTTATCTATGCATCTCTTTGTTCCTTTATCACTCTATCTCCATCTCTACCAAGCTATCTTCCTCTCTCCTCCTTTATCTCTATACATCTCTCTCCCTCTCCCTCTCATATACCTCTATATCTATATCTCTTTGTGACTCTATCTATATATCTCTGTATTTCTTTTTCCATCGCTCCCTCTATCTCTTCTCCCCTCTACCCCGATATCTCCCTCTCTACCTCTCTCTGTGTATATATCACTTCCTCTCTATCTTTATCTTTATATATCTCCCTCTCTTCCCCTCTTTATATATATATATATCCCTCTCTCCTCTCACTTTATCTCTCACTCTCCTTCTCTCCATATCCCTCACTATTTGTGTGTGTCTCTCTCTTCTCCCCTCTCTCTCCCTCTCTCCCTATTGCAAACATAACATGAGTATTGGTAATAGAGCTTGATTATCTTCTTAATTCAAAGGTTTTGTTAAGGCAATATTTGGATCCCTATAAGTAAATGCAATAGTTGATTTGAAGCTACCACTTATAAATTTCCTACCAATTAACTTCATGTAATTTACAAAGTATGCAAAAAAATAGACCTAAATTTTCTCTATTTTACCTTCCACACCTCATTGGCATACCCATTGCACACCAAGGTATGATTGCTAGTTTTATAATATTAAATAAAGTTGTATATTGCATATATTGAATACAATTGAATTATTTTAAAGAAGTTGGTTTTAAAGTTATATATTTAACTTTAAATTTATTTTGAGTCTAATGGAATGCTTATATTTTAATTTAAAATAAAGTTGGAACATGATTTTGATTTTAATTTTATTTGATGGTTATATTTCTTATTTCAAATTTGTTTCATTTATGATTTCGGTCTTACCCTTAATGATATTTGATTTTCAATTTAACAATATTTGATCTTGTTAGTGGATTTTTTGTGTCATTAACTTGATCAATAGACCTAGAGCCACTTGATGACTCTCCTTTTAGACAATTCCATAAGATAACAATACTATTTTAAAAATATAAAATAGTTTTATTAAAGGACCACAGGAATATACATGGTAATTAATATTTCACTATTGTAGGATTATTATATTTCACAATGCATGTAAGTGATCATTGTGAAGATTTTACATAAAATTATTGTAAAAAAAAACTTATTTGATTATCAATTATTTCAACATTTAAAGAAAAATGATGAATTTATAACCATCTTAAAAATATGTATTCAACAAGCAAGTTCAACAATCAAATTTAGCCCTTACTTACAACCATCAAGGAGAATAGGGTTGCGTTTAAGGTTGTTTCTTTCATACATGTGTCACACGAGTCAAACCAATGTGTCATAAAAAAATAGTTAATCTTGTCTACCAACTAGTTTAATCTCATTAATAACAAGGAAATTCAAGTTAGTTTATCAATATCTAACCAATCATTTGGTGATGTTATGGAAGGGTTGATTAGAAAATATTGAGTTAGTACTATTGAGAAATATGAGTACCATTAGTTAGGACCTAGTTTTCATTAAGAGTGAATGCATTGTGCAAGTTCTACTAGGAATTCTCATTGTTTTCATAGCTATAGCCAATTACCTTTGCATTATTATATGTTATTAGCTCCTTTTCACAAGTTTCTATAATATGTTTTTTTCTTTTTAATCCACATCTATTTCCAAATTTAAGGTAGCTTTTACCTTTTATGCAACTTAGGCCTATTTTATTACCCATAGAACACACATTATATCTAGAGTTTATTCTATAATAAGGGGAAAAAAGGCTCAATTATTTTCACAAGTTTTATCAAAAGCTCAATATGTTTACAACATGTTATTTGTTTGTATAACTACTTGAAAATGACCAGTCTTGTCCCTAGCTAGAGTAAAAATCACATTATGGGGTATTTAGGAGTTTAAATTTCCTCTAATTTTAATCTTAGGAGTTTTGTGTAACACTTCTAAGAGATGCCAATTTTTAAATTGATTGAGGTTCAAAACCTTTCTAAGGGTTTCCTTTCTAGTTCTCAATATCTTATCAGTTACAAGCCCATTATGATCTATCATCCTTGGTTTCTTAAGGTCTTGTAATGGGGCTTTTGACCCTAAACCAATAATATAGTTTCAACTACCAACTCTAGATAAAATTCTTAAATTTTAGGCAAATGTTCTTATAAGTCTCACCTTGGCTTTACTTTAGCCTTGAAAGATGTTTTAAACTAATTATTCAAACTTCTTGGTGTTTCATTTTCTATGAGCAAGATAAAATTTTATTTAATCACCCCTAAAATAAGGTGTATGTGAATATTGATCTCTCCAAATATTTGAAGAAGAGAACTAATAATCAAATTAAAGATAATAAAATTTCCCAAAGGATGTTATATATCAACCTACCAAATGTGTGCTTTATATATCATTTATATGAATATAGGATTAAGATTGCTCTCTAATGGTTTATTATGAACCCACACTAGATGTCAAAGCTCCATTTAGTAATAGGAAAGAAAGAATAGTAGACTATTGTGATAATCTAAAAGGAAACTTAAATCACCAAATACTTAAAATTCCCTTGAGTGAATATGACAAATTTTTGAATTTGAGAGGTGGGATGGGTGATGTGTCATCATCCCATTTCATCCTCTAAATTATTGTTAGGGTTAGTTGGCTTTCCATGGCACCCATAAGTGAGTACACATGGAATATCCTAATGAAGAATAATCTTCCAACTGCCTTGGTTCACATAAATATGAGAACACTTGGTTCAGCTTCTCATGAGAAAGGATGTCTAAGGAGTTGGCTCACACGTGTGAGAAAGTGGATAGAGATGCTTTATTAGGGATGAATGAGAAGGTGGAAAGTGTCACCTCCTCATTAAAGGATTTTGAAATTTTAATTTCTACATAATTTCCCTTTTGAGAAGGTGTGAAGAGATTTTTAGTCACTTTTGAAAATTTTCTTGAGTATTGGGAAAGGGAGAGAAGATTGTGAAGAGCAAAGATGGAGGGAATTTTCTTGTTGATCTTCATCAAAAACTTTTCTTGTTGATATTCATTAAAACCTTCAGGAATTTCCTTGGAAGCTTTGAGAGGTAGGTTTTTATACTTCTCTAATGTAGTTTTGATTGAATGTTTAAATTGAGGAATGCTAATATAAGCTTTGTGGTGTAAAATGTGATTATATTTTTTAATATGTTTTGAGTTTTGTTGGGATGGATTGTGATGGGAGAGAGAGGTTTTATCCTCATCTCTCTTTGATTTGAATCTTGAAGAAATTTTTTGTGATATAAATCCCCTTGATTTTCTATGTGAGTTGTATAATTGTGTTATCTTGTGTTAAATAAAATTGGTGATCTATATTTTATTGTTGGTGTGAGTATGCAACTGAATTTTTTAAGAGATTCCAAATTAGGGGTGGTTTGTGAGAAACCCTATGGTTGGGAGGTTAGCTTCCTATTAGCATATGGAATATTTGTGTTACTTTTTTGTAAGTTTGGATGACTCATTTGAAGAAATTTTGGACATTTAAATGACATATTTCATCTTGTATTTGTGTTTAAAAAAGAATATCAAGTTGTTATTTGTAAAATATTTTTCCAAGTGTGTAAATGTCATTATTGTAATGCAAGAAATTATGTTGTAAACATTCCTTCATTATGTATTTACTATGAAAAGGTTATAATATTGATTTTAGCTATGAAGGAATAAATAAACAAATAATTATAGTTTTCTTTTAAAAAGAAATTGCATATGAAATGTGTTGAAAAATAACTTATTAATAAATGCATCTAGATTTATTCTTATTCCTAAAAAAAAGGTTGCAAAAATAAAGTATGTGTTCACATGTCTAGTTTATAATTCTTTGTCTCATTGTATTTAAATGATGACTATTTTTTGATAAATTTATATATGTTGATGGGTGTTTTTGCACCTTCTCAACACAGGTAATGCATGAATGCACTACCTCTCTTGAAAGGCAATCCCCAATAACAAGTTGTTGAAAATTACCCCAAGGTCTCTCGGGTGTTAGGTCATGACATGCTTGGAATAATTTAGTTGGTTCAATGTGATTTTGTTCATAATCACAGGGCATCCTTACATAAGTTAAGTTGGAGGGAATTGGCTCTTTGAATGGAGTTTGTAAAAAATCTAAAATGTTGCTCCATTGTTGTAAGTTCAGGACAATAGTCTCAAACTCCAATTTGATCTTCAAATTTGGCTTTACAATGTGCAATGAACTTTGTCTAAAGTTACTATTTAAAAGAAAAGCCAAAAGGGTAGGGAAGGGAGTAAGTTCCTGGACTTGAAACTACTGATGAACAATGACAATGGAGGATGCTACAGTGGATAGCCTTCCTAAAACTAAGTCCCACTTAACCAGATCAACTCATAGTCTCATGAAACTAGTGCAATCTTCTAAGGTTTTCATATGTTCAACCATTAATTCATTATAAAGCATGAATAAAAGATAGAATTTAAGTGCAACATTCAAATAATGTTCAGGCTAACTTTACATTGTAGTTTATCATCAATAAACATCAAAAAGCATGAACAAGGAAGGGCATCAACATAGTAGAATCATTCACCATCAATGAACAACACTAACTAATCTACTAACAACATGCTAATACAAAGAATGAAAAAGTTAATCTACTCAAATTTAATAACTATGAGAAGAAGAATCATGCAATATGCAAAGGAACTCAAGAATCCACCAAAATTAATGAATTTCTATTAAAATTCCAATAGTGTGTCTTTACAACTCAACTCTCTCTTGAAAATGAGAGGAGACCCTGTATTTATAGTGTCCAAAAAGAAAAATGAATGGCCAAGATTGAATCTCATTATGTGGCCAAGATTCACTACAAATTAGGGTTTCACCTACACCCAAATATTTTACAATTTAAAATTATATTTTGTCCTCTAGCCTATTTTATCTTCTTGTGGCTAGCACTGTAGCATTTTGTCTTTTAGCAGATTTCCCTTTGTTGTAGCTAGACTGTGAGGAATTCATCATCAATCACTAGATTCCCTTCATGCTTCTTCATAGTAGTGTATTCCACAAACTTTTCGATCAATGCTTGAAGTTTATCCCACTTCATTATATCATATTGAAGCACTTGAAAGTTCAATTTATTTGACTAGCCAACAACTACATCCCAATCCTTATCACATTTGGGAGTATTCTTTATAATTTGCTCGGATTGGGTGAAGGCACAAGTAGAAAAATCCATGAAATATGGCGTGAGGACATCTGTAGCTACATCTTCCATCTTTTTGAGGGAATGCAACCTTATCTTTTCTAGATCAATCTTGATGGCGGGCATGTCGAAATCTGTCATTAGCTTTAAGTACTCCTCACAAGCAGTCTTGGTTTCCTTGGCCCAATCAATATCAAGCTCCACTTCATGGAGCACCTATTATAGGATCTCTCATTTGTGACCAAGGCCCATCTTCCAAGTTTCCACGAGTCAGTGGTCATCCTTTGCTAGTGCAAGCTCCTCTTCCCATGTTTTCTTAGGAATCTTGAGGATAGCCTCAATTTTAGGATATGTGATCCTATATAGCTCAGGGAAGTCGGTGCAAAATTTTCTTGTACCTTCAAGTTGGTTTTGCACTTCCAGGAATTTGTTGGTTGTTCTTGCAGCACAACTGATACCCATATGCCCATTGTATATGACTCGCTGAAACCAATCTTCAATGACCTTTTTCCAATTCTTTCTCCTCTCGAGTTTGCTGATATGATCCTTCGACAGTAATTATGGCGATGTTGAAGACTTAGTGGGCAACTCTTTGGTGGATGACCATTGTTGTATATAGGTTGTCAAATCTACCACTTGTGCCTTTAATTCCTCTTTGGTAGATTGGTCTTTATTCATTTGGTGCACAATGGTGGCAACTGACCCTTGAAGATGATCAATATTTTTCTCTCTCGTTGCTATTCCCAAGTCAATGGTGGAAATTTTATAGCTGACTCCTTCCACCACTGGAGTAGCTATTTGCACTATCTTGGATCTCGAGGCATCCATTATCAGTGGGATCTTACTCTTGGCTTCTTTTCCTTCTTCGTGCTTATTTTTGCTTGAGCCATACTGGTTTCCAGCCTTTCCTTTGGATCCATAAGTGTATGGGTTTTCTTCTCCAATTTCTTTTCTAGCCATTTAGGCATCTGGGATTCCCCTTTTGGTGATTCACGATCACTTTCTTCTTCTCAGGTATGTTGAATTTCCATTTCTTTACTGCCCAAATTTTTATGACCTGTCTGTTCTTCTTCCTCCTCATTTGAATCTTGAATAAATATTGTTTCTTTCTCTGGAGATTTAATGACTATGCATTCCTTGGGACTTTCCTCCCCTTCAAATCTCTTTTCTTCTTCCTCTTCTTGCCCATATTCTTCATGATGTTCTGATTCTAGGCTCTCTCTTGCTTCAGCCTCCTCTTGAGGCTTATCTTCTTCTCTCTTTTCCTCCTTTTCTTCTTCATGTGAAGGAGGAATTTCTTCATCACGCTTAGGGCTCTTAGCTTTCTCCCTGGTTGTAGCTTCAATGTTTACTTCCATTTCTTCATCTGTATCTTTCTTTTCTCCAATGGGTGGTCTCTCAACTCCTTCACCAACATCGCTCACTTGTTTGGCAAGTTCATCCTCCAATTCTTGGTCAGAGGTTTCCATGATATACTTTGACCCAAGATCTTTGATGTCTTCCTCTAAGGATTGGGTTCCCTCTTCTTCCTCATGCACCACTTCATCAATTGTCAAATGTTGATACTCAAGATGTTCATGATAATCATTAGCTTCTTCCATTTCTTTGGTTGCTTCATTTTCCTATCTTTCCAACTCCTTGAAAATCTGCATTGTTGCCTCCATCATAAGTGGTTCAGTTGGAGGAGGAGGAACAAAGAGGCTAGCAACAACTTGCGCTAGGTTAGCCTGCATTGCAGGATTCATGAATACTCTAGATAGCTCCATTGGTATGTTTTGCATGTGCCTAGCAAAGGCTTCTAGGAGCGAGAGGGTAGGCATTGGAATTATTGCAATGGCCAGTGAGAGGGTTACTGATGGAGACATAGAAGTAGAAGAGAGCAAAGAAGTTGTGGCAAAGGAATAATCTACCACCAAGATGGGTACAGTGGGTGAGGCGAAAGCAAGGTGGACCGAAATGTCCACCACAAGTGGAGAAGAAGAAACCATTGCTTGAGAAGTAGGTGCAGAAGCAATAGTAGTGGCAGTAACAACAATGGTGACAGTGAGAGTAGAGGCAATAGGTGGGGACTTTGGCTGCTCAACCTCTTCTTCCTCTCCTTCATGGAGTAGGTCCTCATGTATAATGGGCATCTTTGTAAAACTACCTGACTTCTTTGATTTCTTGGAAGGTTCACCTTCCAATGCTTTCCTTGAGCATACTTTGTGTTTGGGTTGATGTTTAATCACCTCCTTTCTTTTTCTTGACCTGGTAGATGGAGGGGATTTTGAGGTTTCCCTAGATGGGGCAATAGGTGTGGAGGCACTATCAGTCTCGCTTTCAAGTTCATCCTTGAGCTCACTGTAGGTTAAGGTAGCTCCTTGCAGTTTCAACTAAGTAATTTTCCCATCAATCCATTGTTTTGTCCTCACCTTTATAGGCTTCATCAAAATGTTGAGGTCATTAACCTCATCTTCATTCCAATCAATTAATGGTAGTGGCAGGTTGGAAATGACATTGTACCTCAGATCACTCATTGTGTTCTCATCTTCAACAATTTGGTCTGGTACTGGAAATAGGTTGACTGTTTTAACAAAGTACACAGTCATGCGCATGCAATGCCTCATGTAGACTTCCTTGTCATCTCTACAATTGGCCCAAAATTCCTTAACATCGTGGAGGTAGGCATGCTCTTTTCCAACCATTTTCTTCAATTTTCCATACGGATCCATTTGTGGCCTAGAATGCACAACTCTAGGTTGTATTCATTCAACTCCTCAGAATACTCTACACACTATGATGTGGGGATGCAAATTGTGTACATTCCCTAGCCGAATGTAAGAGGATAAGGGATCTCAGCCCTGTGTTTGTCACTTAGCAGTGTGTGAGCATGCTACAATTGCCTTGAAAGCTCAAGCAGTACCAATCGATCATTTGGGTACCTGGGCAGCTTATACGGTCTCTCCGAGAATCCTTCGATCCTAATGTATGTGAACTTGGGGAACTGAATGAACAAAAAGTTGAACTGTCAGATGTATGCATTGGCACTATGGCTAACTCTCTCAAAGTCACCTCCAAGCAATCTGATTATGTGCCCTATGAAGGCATCATTGACTTTGCAGTAGTCCTTGAAGTTTTTGAATTGGAGTTGGGGATACCAGTCATATACCTTCAACTCTGTCCCCAAAGTTTGGCTTGGTGCTACAAATAATCCTCTATATTTAGCCTGATTAGATAATAGGTAGACCAAGTACGAGGTCATGTAGAATTGTGAAGTTTTCTTCACTGCCACGAACTGTTCATGTAAGTAGTTGTTGATCATTCCTGCCCAATGGAATTAGGTTTTTCCCCTAATGATTTCCTCTATAAAGTATAACATCCATTCCTAGAAGAATGTTATTGTTGGAAGTCCCATAACCCTACTTAGTAAGGTCACTAGGTCATGATAATTTTCATAGAAATCACTCCTAAAGAGCTCTTGGGGCATCTTGTTTGCACTTCCCCTCTTCTCGTTTAGCCAATACTGGTTAATTAGTTCCTTGCATTTAAGAGGGTCGACTTTCCACATGCTCTTAGCATATTATTTGGAGGCCTCTTCCATTTCATCAAAGGTGGGTATATGGAAGGTCTGCTTGATAAACTTGGCGGAGAAGTCAGCCAATATGTTGCCATCTCTATCCACTATTCTTTTAGTGTCCTCCTAGTATGCCTCCCTATAGACCATTACTAACTCGAGAGCTATGAGGGAAAGTAGGAAACAAATAGCCTCGGCCAACCCACTTCTCCTTATCCTTCTGGAATTCTCTATAGTAGGGTTGACAATGACCCTCTGCTTGAATTCATTAATGTCAATATGCCCCAAGTTGGTGTCTGAGATCTTGTCCTAGTCTGTAGTGACTTTTGATTTGAGTTCCTCTCCTTGGAACTTGAACTTCATTTGGTCTTTTTCTTCTTTTTCCTTGGGTGCTTTGGTTGGTTTCTTGCCCTTTTCTTTCTCTATTGGAACCTCTGAAGGTCCTGCAACTGGTTCCATATATCTTGCAAACAAGAGAGTAGTAAGTGCATTCAAGTGTAAAACATAAGAAATGTTAGTGAAATCCTACAAAAATGATGTTAGATCGAGTAATTCACTGTTCAAGGGTCCTAGAATTTCTTTCGGATCATTGTTAGTCTTTCGTTTGAGGGACTTATGGCAATGTGGGCCCAGGGGTGTAGACTTCCCTAGGCTAGCAACCATTTTGAAGGTAGTTGCAAAGGGACGACAATCAAGGCACAACAACCTGCATGGTTCCACTCACGTTCAAATTTCAATCACAAGGTGGGGCCCATCGGTAGGTTAGGCTATTTTAACACATGGGTCAAATCAGTTTTGAGGCTTTGGTGGCGTTAAATCAATCACTAAGGCATGTAGACCTAGGGCATGCAAATGTAGGAAGATTGCTAGCTGTTTAGAGCTCTGTCATTTGGAAACAACTTTGGCAAGGTGGTGTCCCAAATT
>VDFB02028664.1:0-19743 GCA_007258455.2 Sequoia sempervirens
CATTTATTTTTGTTTTTTTTAATTTTTTAAAATTTTTCTGATTGTTTTAAAAAACGAAAAATTCAAAATCTTTGAAAAATTAAAATAAATATATAGTTATAGTATAATTTTTAAAATATAAATTTATTATACTAATATACTAGTTAGCTAATATATATAATTTTTAAAATATAATATTGATAATTTCATATATTATTTTTAAAATATATTATTCATATATAATTTAAAAAATATAAAATTCATAAATCATAAATTATAATTACACGATTTAAAAAATTTATAATTATTTTATAAAATTAGAAATTATAATCTTAAATTTATGAAATTTAGATTTAAATTTTAAAATATTTATAATTTATATAATTTAAGATTTAAAAAAAATATAATTTATTATTATTTCATATATTATTTTTAAAATATATTATTCATATATAATTTTAAAAATATAGTATTCATAAATCATAAATTATAATTATACGTCGATACGATTTAAAAAATTTATAATTATTTTACAAAATTAGAAATTATAATCTTAGTATATTATGTTTCAAAAATTGAAATTTGTCATGGTATTGTTTATCATATGTATTGGTATATGACATTCTAAACTTATTTTGTTTCTATGTTGCATATATATATATATATTTAAATATTTTATTATATTTTTGTATGGACGTACCCGATTCCGTACCCAAGCCCCCAAATTTTTTGCGTGCCGATACCGTGCCGCGATACCGTACCGTGCCCATTACCGATTAAATTATCAGACAAAAACTAATAAACTGAAATAGAGGAAGGAAGAATTTGGAAACACACTCAAAATCATCTATTGTATATTGAAATCCTGGTTATGACCATAGATTATTTAGGCATTTAGCCATTAATTTAGAGAGGGAGCAACTACAATCATTTCTTCTAAAAATTAGCCTTGCCATCAATCCTAAAAATTCTAAATTAGATAGTAAAAAGTGTTCCACCCCCAAACAGGGCAGTTATCATTAGTTCCACTTTTAGGAGTGCAAGCTCTGTGTCTTTCTCTCTATCTCTTCTTGGTAGGGTTATCTTTTTCATATGTGTCAAGGTACAAACAAACAAAGAAACAAACAACATGGCAAGGGCTTTTGTAACTAGGCATGTTTTCCTTTTATTTTGAAACTTAGTTTGAATCTCCTCATTTGTTTTTTAATTTTACTTGTAATGATTGTTCTTGAATATCAATGAGGGGTAGTTTGACGCTTCTAGGAAGGACTGATGAGGAATTGGATATTCTGAAGGCTCCTACTATTTTTGAAAAGGTAGGCTCTTTGTTGATTTGGTTTTTCCCTTCAAAGCCCATGGTATTTTAATTGTGAGTTTATTCTAGTTGGAAGTGGGTAGATTGAATTATTGTCTTTGAAAAGGAAATATTTTCTATAGATTTAGGAAAGTATAATATATTTTTCTTGTTTATATCTTTAGCATGTCTTTGATATCTTAAGATTAAATGCAAAATGAAATTGCTTATTTAAAATAAGCTCTATATTGGAAATGCTCACTTGTTTGGAATGGACTCATGAATAGGTATATTTTTCAAAGATTTTGACAACAAGATCATTCTTTGAATACTTATGAGAGGAGGATTCCATGGGCATCTCGATTAAGAAACTATAGAGATGGACATTAGGGGTTAGAGAAGGTGACAACTTTAGGAAGCATATAATTAGGTTTATCAAAGCCATAATTTAAAACACCCTTATTAGGTCCTTGGGTCACTTATTTAGAATAAAATTTGTGGTAGAGGAATAGATAAATTTTCTAAATTTCTTGTGACAAAAAGGACCAAGTGTATATTGGTTAAGGCAACTAGAAAACTGTAATGTTCCCCTATTAGCCTGACTGTTATAATTATTGCTGCTGGATTAAATTCTATTTCTATTTCTTTAGTTAAGGGGTCAGTAACCAACATTCAATGGGAAAATTAACAAATCACAATCAGCAAACCATTTCTCAGAATAAACATATATATATTTCTGATGCCACAACATATTGCAAGTTTGATTGAATAAAAAAATAGGTAGTTCCGAGCACAACCCTAAGGGTTTGTAGTGTCAAATTTACATTTACCAGCAATCTGTCCTTAGATCATAACTGAACCTACACACATGTGAAGACTGATTTTTTCTTAGAAATGGTCTGTTTGCCTCTTAGGAGGTACAAGGAGTGCTCGGATCTGAATATGGATGACTGTAGATGACTATAAATGCTAGTGCAATACCCAGATCTGTAATGAATGGCTACAGGGTTCAGTGCCTATGTTTGATTTAGGGCAGAAAACACACACACACACACACACACACACACACACACATATATATATATATATATATATATATATGCATAGAGGCAGTTAGATTATGTTCTAATTTGGGGCAGAAAACACAAATATATGCACAATAGCTGTTAGACTCTCCTTACTCCACCCACGGAATGACCTAGGTGACGGGTTTTGCCAAAGATGGAAGGTCTAAGTTATGACTCTTATGCCAACCAGCTGTTTCTGTGCTTGAAGTTTGAGATGTTTCTTGGATTGTATAAAAATGCAGCTAAGTACAGGTGTATGGGCACTTGGGGAGTTCAAACTCCAGACCGAAGAGTTAAGAGTAACAATAATTTTCAAACATCTTATTTTATGTTTATGGTGGCTTCTAAGAGTAGATAGCCAGTATTAATAATCTCTTTTTAGCAAGTATACAAAGTTTTTGTTTGTCATCTATGCAGTTAACTGAACCTGCCAAAGGAGTGAACACAAAGACTTGTTGCGGATGTTCTTTCAAAACCATTCTCTCTGTTGAGTCAATTATGGTCTTTTGGGCAATATTCATCCAATGAGCAAATTTTTGGGCCTCAAGACATGCAAAGATCTTGTCAAATTCTAAACTATCAATCATCTGGTAAATATGCTTCCTTTTGTAATTTGACAATTCAATATTTTTAGATATTTCTTACCCATGTAGATCTTCCCCTGAATTAGTTTTAGAAACATTACGCTAAGTCTGTTTGGATAAATGATCATTTGCTGTTCAGAATATTTTTGTTAAGTAATTATATCAGACTGAAACAGTAGACACAGTATAAAGATTTACTAGTATGTTCTTATTTGATGCTAATGATCTTTTGTAAGGACTAAGAATCGGTAGCATGATAGCTAACATTATCAATGTCTTAAAGACTTACAGTGAATTTTTGTGTGTTGTCTGTAGGGTAAGTTGAACATAAGGGAGGAGTAATCATTGCAGGTATGTTCTTCCTGGTGGCTTCCAATGTTGTGAAATCAAAAGCACGGGCATGTTTTAACATGGGTTCATTCCAAGATATATCATATTAATGGTCTATTGGGCAATCTTCATTTGGCATCAACAAATTTGTGGGCCTCAAACATCTCGAGATCGTCTCAAATTCTTTTCTATCCTCAGCTAATTTCACTACCTCTCTGATTTATATTATTGTAATATTGAATACTATTAGTTTTTTAATACCCACTTTTAGATATTAAACTAAAAGATAATTTAAAGGTGGATGGAACTAACTCTGTTTGTGTATATGGGTATATGGCTTTATTTACTTTTAATTTAGATTTTTAAGAGATTGGTTCATTATTATGTATACATCTGTATATATCCTAGATCAATGCTCTATCCTTAAATTCTTATTGGTTGTAACTAGATTTTGATATACAATAGATAGTTTTGAGTGTGTATGTTGAAATTCTTCCTTCCTCTATTTCATACTATATTTTTTCTTGTTGCATATGTTCTATAGTTTTTATTACATATCACCTCCGAGATACAGACAAGGTGAAGAGTCAAGTCCTAGGTATTGTAATCTAGCAATGTGTGGCCATTCTCCAACAGTATATTGACAATAATCAAGCTTTGGTGGTTTGGGTGAAAGCTCTACTTATTGTGGACCTTGGCCTTAATATTTGCAATATTGCTAGAATTATCAATTTCTAGGGTAATACTTTTGCCGGTGAGGGCTTTGACAAAGATTTACATATCTCCCCTTAGATAGAGCACAAGGTGGAGTGTGGAATCTTTATGAATTTTGTATTTGGCTAAAGTATGGATGTCTTGAAGTTGTTTTTCGACAAATATGATCCAATGCTTGTGTGGGGATGTCCTACACTTGAAATCGTTATATAACAAACTCATGAAAACTACACCATATGCAACAAAAACACATAAACTGAAATAGAGGAAGGAAGAATTTGGACACACACTGAAAATCATCTATTGTCTATCAAAGTCTTGGTTATGACCATAGAGTATTTAGGAATGTATCGTAGAGAAGGAGAAACTTCAACTCATTCTTCTATAAATTCGCCTTGCCATCTCTTCTAAAGATTATATATTAGATAATAAAATGTGTTCCACCCCCAAAACAGGGCAGTTATCACTCGTTCCACTTTTAGGAGTGCAAGCTCTTTCTCTTTTTCTCTCTAAGTCTTCTTGGTAGGGTTATCTTTTTCATATGTGTCAAGGTACTAAGAAACAAAGAAAGAAACAACATGTTAAGGGATTTTGTAACTAGGCATGTTTTCTTCTTATTTTAAAATTTCCTTATTTTGAAACAAAGAAACAGACATGTCAAGAATCTGCTTATTTGTTTTTTCATTTTACTTGTAATGATTGTTCTTGAATATCAATAAGGGGTAGTTTGAGGCTTCTAGGAAGGAGAGATGAGCAATGGGATATTCTCAAGGCTCCTACAATTTTTGAAAAGGCAGGCTCTTTGTTGACTTAGTTTTTCGCTTAAAAACCCATGGTAATTGTGTGTTTATTCTAGATGGAAGTGGGTAGATTGAATTATTGTCTTTGAAAAGGAAATATTTTCTACAGATTTAGGAAAGTATAATAAATTTTTCTTGTTTATATCTTTAGCATGTCTTTGATATCTTAAAATTATAATGCAAAATGAAATTGCTTATTTAAAATACATACTATCTTGGAAATGCTTACTTGTTTGGAGTGGACTCCTTGTTAGAGGAATAGGTATATTTTTCAAAGATTTTGACAACAAGAACATTCTTTGAATATTTATGAGAGGAGAAATCCATGTGCTTCTCTATATTTTTGATGCCACACCATATTGCAAGTTTGATTCAATCAGAAAATAGGCAGTTCTGAGCATAACCCTAAGTGTTTGTAGTTTGAAATTTACATTTACCAGTAATCTGTCCTTAGATGAAACTGAACCTACACACATGAAAATGGAGTTTTACTTACAAATGGTCTGTTTGCCTATTAGGAGGTACAAGTAGTGCTCGGATGTGAATATGGATGATTGGAGATGACTACAAATGCCAGTGTAATGCCCAGATCTGAAATGAATGGGTGCAGGGTTCAGCGCCTATGTTCTGATTTAGGGCAGCAAACACATATATATGCACAACAGCAGTTAGACTATGTTCTAATTTGGTGCAGCAAGCACAAACATATGCACAACAGCTGTTAGACTCTTCTTCCTCTGCCTACGGAATTCCCTAAGTGACGAGTTTTCCTAAAGATGGAAGGTCTGAGTTATGACTCTTATGCCAACCAGCTATTTCTGTGCTTGAAGTTGAAGATGTTCCTTAGATTGTATAAAAATGCAGCTAGGTACAGGTCTATGGGCACTTGGGGAGTCGAACTCCAGACTGAAGAGGTAAGAGTAACAATAATTTTCAAACATCTTCTTTTATACTTATGGCGGCTTGTAAGAGTAGATAGCCAGTATTAATAATCTCTTTTTAGAAAATACACAAAGTTATTGTGCGTCATCTATGCAGTTAACTGAACTTGCTGATGGAGTGAGCACAAAGATTTGTTACGGATGTTATTTCACAAACATTCTTTCTGTTGAGTCAATTATGGTCTTTTTGGCAATCTTCATCCAATGAACAAATTTTTGGTCCTCAGCCATGCAGAGATCATGTCAAATTCTCCTCTCTCTATCATCTAGTAGGTATGCTTCCTTTTGTCATTTGAAAATTCAATGTTGTTAGATATTTCTTACCCATATAGATCTTCACCTGAATTAGTTTTAGAAACATTATGCTAAGTCTGTTTGGATAAATGATCATTTGCAGTTCAGAATATTTTGTTAGGTAATTATATTAGACTGAAACAGTAGAAACAGTATAAAGATTTACTACTATGTTCTTTTTCGATGCTAATGATCTTTTTTAAGGACTAAAGATAGGTAGCATCATAGCTAACATTATCAATGTCTTAAAGACTTGCATTGAATTTTTGTGTGTTGTTGAGTAAGTTGAACATAAAGGAGTAATCATTGCAGGTATGTTCTTCTTGATGGTCCCCAATGTTGTGAATTAAAAGCATGGGCATGTTTTAACATGGGTTCATTCCAAGACATATCATATTATTGGTCTATTGGGCAATCTTCATTTGGCATCAACAAATTTTTGGGCCTTAAAGCATCTCGAGATATTCTGAAATTCTTTTCTAGGCTCAGCTATTTTCACTGCCTTTCTGATATATATTATTATAATATTGAATACTATTAGTTTTTTAATACCCACTTTTAGATATTCAACAAAAAGATAATTTAAAGATGGGTGGTGCTAACTTTGTTTGTTTATCTGGTTATATGGCTTTATTTACTTTTAATTTAGATTTGCAAGAGATTGGTTGATTATTTTGTATACGTCTGTATATATCTTAGATCAATGGTCTGTGTTTAAATTCTTACTGGTTGTAACTAGATTTTGATATACAATAGATAGTCTTGAGTTTGTATGTCGAAATTCTTCTTTCCTCTATTTCATACTATATCTTTTATATGGCTTTATTTACTTTTATTTAGGTTTGCAGGAGATTGGTTGATTATTTTGTATACGTCTGTTTATATCCTAGACCAATGGTCTGTGCTTAAATTCTTACTGGTGGTAACTAGATTTTGATATACAATAGATAGTTTTGAGTTTGTATGTCGAAATTCTTCCTTCCTCTATTTCATACTATATTTTTTCTTGTTGCATATATTCTATAGTTTTTGTTACATAACACCTTCGTGATGCACACAAGGTGAATAGTCAACTGTTAGGTATTATAATCTAGCAACGTGTGGCCATTGTCCAATAGCTTGTTGACAAAAATCAAGCTTTCGTGGTTTGGAATATTGCTAGAATTCTCAATGTGTGGCCATTTGCATATCTCCCCTTAGATGGAGCACAAGGTGGAGTGTGGAATCTTTATGAATTTTGTACTTGGCTAAAGTATGGATGTCTTGAAGTTGTTTTCTGAAAAAGATGATACAATACTTGTGTGGGGATGCCCTACACTTGCAATCGTTATATAATAAACTCACGAAAACTATACCATATGCAACAAAAATAAATAAACTGAAATAGAGGAAGGAAGAATTTGCAAACTCAAAATCATCTATTGTATATTGAAATCCTGGTTATGACCATAGAGTATTTAGGCATGTAATGTCCCCTTCTTAGTGGCCATTGTAGTGATTATTTAGCCTTTATGCTCCCGAAGGCTAAATGGAGAAATAAGGAAGAAACTATTAAATTAATTATTTTATAAGGTTATCAAATAAATTAAAAATAAAATGGTAACCTTATATTTAATTAATTTAATATAGTGACTTAAATAAATTATTATATCATAAAAATCACTAAAAATAAAATAATATTGTAATGTTGGAAGCTTCTAGAGAGGCCGACCTAGTCTTGGAGAAAAAGTATATTATGAGGGGTTAGCCAAGCTTCATTCATCTTGGTTTGACAATTGCTTGATGTGTTCATTGTGGAGAATTCTACAGCCATTGATCATTGGGAATGAAAACTCCCCTTGATTAGCATAATTGAGGTGGTGAAATATCCTCCGAAGGGTTGCATTGATTGGAGGAGATACAATAGTCTTCTCATCAGTACAAATTTAGTGGCCAAAGGCCAAATTTGTTGAAGTCAAATAAGGAAGGTATTGGAGAACAATTGCAGATTGGAGACAACATTGCTTGGCATTTTGGAGGCGACTATTGTATGAAAAAGTATTCTGATTGGTCATCTCAGCCATGGCGATCTGCAGACTTGGAAGCTATGATTTTGTTCATGCAGCTCATAAATTGCATCAATTTCATCAAAGGATTGAATTGCTCCACTCTAGAGGACTTGGTGACGAAGTTAGATGCCGTTTGAAGGTGTTTTAAGGCTGCAAATAATTTATATTTGATGCTGCAAGTCAGAACAAGGGTGGCTGCAAGAAGAGTTTGATTTGGCTAGGAGAAGGCACCAATTGTCAAGTTAAGGGCTGCCACTTCTTCATCAGATATAGGCGCTTATTTACTCCAGGTTCTTCATAATTTTAGAGTGGTTTGCATTGCCATTTCAGTCATCTAAGATTGCTGCTGTAGGTGTGCATTTAGTATTCAGACTTTACATTGTAATGCCAAGAGTCTTGGCTCATCATCTCTATATCAACATTGTAGTAAGGTTGGCATATCAATAAGAAGAAACAAGTTGCACACCAAATATTTGATGTAATGTTCATATCGATATTGCTCATTATCAGCATAATAGTTGGCATGTCAAGTGTTTGACGAAATGTCAATTGGCTGTAGGTGTTGAATTGCACTAGTATAACTCATTTATATGCATTTGGAAATACAAAAAGACTTGCATTGCATCTTTGATATATGTTTAGCTTAATTGTATTTATTTCCAAGCATTTTATCATCATTTGCATTCATCAAAACAAAAACAAGACAAACTGAAAACCAAAACAGCAAGTTCAGACTTCACATACAAAGTGTTTGACAATATTCCTCGAGTTCAAAATCAGCAAGTTAAGGTGTAATTCTTGAAGGGATATTACAGTGGTATTAGAGTTTTACTCCTGCCATCCTGGAGGGTTAAAAGCTTTTCATGCAGCCACAAGAAGTTGGGCCACACAGATATTATACCCGCCAAAGAGTAGTACAACAATGAAATCAGATTGTAGATATACAACAGGTCTTAATGGGAGATAGAGGAAATGGTAGCCCACCTAGAAATGGAGGAAGAAATGAGAAAAAAAATGAGGAGCAGGAAACACGTGAGTTTTTTAGACGCATGGCAACATAGGAGTAGGTTGTAGTGGCTTTACAGGAACTTATGACAACATTACAACGGATGACTCCTTAGGGAAGACAAAACCATGAACTTGATGATAACAGGAGTGTGGTTGGAACACCCAGGGTATAGAGAGCACCCACCCGTACCTTTGATAGACCTACACGCCCTACCTTCTTGAGAAATGCACCGGAGAGGGTAATGTTGAAGAAGAGGGTGAGGCAGGGTTTGCAGACAATCTTATGGCAGCAAAGTTTGCAGACAATCTTATGGCAGCAAATGATGAATGGGAATTGTTGACACCTTAGGTTAGGGAACGCATAAACTTTGATAGATTTGTAAGTCAAAGGAGGGAGCATTATAGAGATAGGAAAAATCGGAGACCTAGAGAGCATTACAGTGACCTAAAACATGCCACCAGCAAGCTCACGCTACCTACGTTCGATGGAAGTGGGACAATTACAGCTCAAGCTTGGATCCACAAGCTTGACACCTTGAATCTTCGACCCATGGCAGAGGAGGATGCAATAAAATATGCCACTTTACATTTGGAGGGAGCAACCCACGATTGGTGGTACCACAGAATGGTCATACTGTAGCATAACTGCATCACTTCTTATCAGGAATTTGTGGATAGATTGATTGAACGCTTCGATAAGAAGGATCCAAAAACATATTTCAGGGACTTGGCTCAGCTCAAGCAGGTCGGGAGATTGGAGAATTACATTGGCGACTTTCAAAAGTTATCATTTATGGTTCCTAATATTTTTGAGAGGAGATTAGTTGTGCTATTCATGGAAGGACTATTGGAACATGGATAAAAGCCTTTGGCCCACCAACACTGCAGGAGGCAATGAAAAAAGCTAGGAGTATGGAACTTGCAGCCCCACAAAACAAGTTCTCATGGAAAGGATCCTCTTTATACAGGGACAACAAATCCTTCTCCAAGAAGAAGGACAAATTAGATTCAAAGGAGAAATCAGCAACACTCCTAGATTGTGATACACTCAATGATTTATTCAAGAAAAAGTTGTGCTTTTACTGTAAAGGGCCCTATGATGCAAACCACGACTGTCCTTTGAGACCTAAGGGCAAGGCTAACAGAATAATGTGGGCATTCTATGAGGATTCTGAGTCTGATAAATTAGACCAGCAATCTGATCCAGAGGATTCAGGAGCAAAACATGAAGCGGAGAAGACCGAAAATGAGGGTGAATAGGAAGCAGTGAATTTTCAAGAGGCACACATCACTAGCATACAACATGAGGGCTCGTTCAGAATGTGTGGGGTCTTAGCAGGACAAAAGATTATCACCTTGCTCGACACAGGTGCCACGCATAATTTCATTGATGCTAGATTGGTTGAGAGGCGTGGAATTCAGACAGAGGAATTTGAAGGCATAAGGGTGAAGGTCGTAGATGGTTACACTCTTAAGTGTGACAGGATGATTCCAGATCTTCCCATGTGTTTGAATAATTTTGAGTTTAAGGCAGATTTCTATGTGGTGAACATGGGAGACGCTAATATGGTTTTGGGAATGAAATGGCTTCATGACATGGGAGAGTTCACACTTAACCTTCGTGACATGGAGATGAAGTTTAAGGTGGATGGAAAGACTCATGTGCTAAAGGCCATCAAAGATACCAGATGATATCTTTCAAGAGAATGGAGAGACTCATGTGCCATGACATGGTGGAGTGGGCAGCAAAATGTATATTGATGCCAACACAAAGAGAGTAGTAAAAACCAGACTATCATCCAGACATTCAAGAGTTGAGAATTAAGCATGGGAAAGTATTTAGTGAGATTCCACCGGGTAGACCTCCGGATAGAGAGATTGAGCACATAATAGAATTGGAGGAGGGTGCCAAACCCGTGATACTCACTCCTTATAGGCACCCCAAGCGGCTGAAAGATGAGATTGAGAAAATAGTTAAGGAGCTGCTAGCTATGGGGCACATTAGACCAAGTAAATCCTCATTTGCTTTTATCAGTTGTTTTGGTTAAGAAAAATGATGGTACATTGCGGATGTGTATCGATTATTGAATGCTGAAGAAGAAGACAATTAAGAACAGGTACCCTATTCCTAGGATTGATGAGCTGATAGATTAGCTGCATGGTGCTTGTTATTTTTCAAAAATAGATTTGAGGTCAAGGTATCACCAGATTCGTGTTAGGGAGAAGGATATTGAAAAGACAACATTTAGATGTCATTGTGGACATTTTGAGTTTGTGGTTATGCCATTTGGGCTAACCAATGCACCTGCTACTTTTCAGTCCACCATGAACAAAGTTTTTCAGTCATAGCTAAGGAGGTTTGTACTAGTCTTCTTTGATGATATTTTAGTGTACAACAAAACGTGGGACGAGCATATTGCCCATTTGGACACAGTGTTGGGTATTCTTGAGAGGGAGTCCTTGTATGCCAAGGAGTCCAAATGTGATTTGGGCATGACAGAGTTGTACTTGGGCCATATCATCAGTGCAGAGGGTGTACATATGGATCCTAACAAGGTCAGGGCTATTATTGAGTGGCCTACACCTGAGAACCTTACACAGTTGAGGGGATTTTTGGGCTTGTGTGGTTTCTATCGTAGATTCGTCAGTGGATATTCTCGGCATGCAACACCACTCACTAATTTAACAAAGAAAGGGGCATTTGTTTGGACTCCTGAACTGTAGGAATGTTTTGAGAAGTTCAAGCAGTTGATGACTACTTGCCCAGTTCTTGCATTGCCAGATTTCACTAGACCCTTCGAGCTTTAGTGTGATGCTTCGGGTGACGGGATTGGCACAGTCCTTATGTAAGACAAACACCCAATAGCTTTTGAGAGCAGGAAGTTAAGAGGACCAAAGAAGAGCTACAACATTTATGATAAGGAGATGTTGGCCATTATGCATGCGTTGGCCAAGTTCAGGTAGTACCTTGTGGGCAACAGGTTTTGTGTCAAGACAAATCATAACAGCCTGAGACATTTCCTAGGGCAGCAAGACCTCAATGATCGTCAGCAGAAGTGGGTTAGCAAGTTACAATCATATGATTTTGACATTGCCTATGTCAAAGGGACTTAGAACGTTGTTGCCGATGCCTTGTCTCGTCGTCCACATTTGAGCTCTATGGTTGAGATTTCAGAGGATTGGAGACACATGATTATAGCAGAATATGCCAAAGACTCTTGGGCTTCTGGCATAGTTGAGGGGTCGGTACAGGACAACAAATATTCAGTTGTAAATGATCTTATCATTTACAAAGAGAGGATCTTTTTGACCCCAGGATTGGAGATGAAGAACATAGTATTGAGGACCTTTCATGATGCACCTATGGCAGGACATCTCGGGTATTTCAAGACTTACAGGTAGGTTCGGGAGCGTTTCACTTGGAAAGGGCTCAAGACAGATGTTCTTCGGTATGTCAGAGAGTGTCCTGTTTGCTAGCAGAATAAATAGGAACACAAATATCCTGTAGGGTTACTTCAGCCACTTCCATTCCTGACAGGAAGTGGGAATGCTTATCGATAGATTTCATTATGGGCTTGCCGAGGGCCCACGGCAGGGATTGTATTTACGTAGTTGTTGATCGCCTCACAAAATATGCTCACTTCTTCTCGATCATAGCTACATATTCAGCTACACAGGTAGCTGAGCTATTCTTCATGAGGTATTTAGACTGCACGGGTTACCTCAGAGCATTGTTAGTGACAGAGATAGTCGGTTCATGAGCAATTTCTAGCAGGAGCTATTCAGATTATGTGGGACCGAACTTACTCCGAGCACCAACTACCACCCGCAGACGGATGGTCAGACAGAGATTGTTAATAAATGGGCGGAGGGATATCTCAGGGATTACATTGCAGGGCAACAAAGGGGTTGGGTTAAGTGGATTTATCTCTGTGAATATTGCTATAATACCACTTACCATCTTTCGATTAAGATGACACCATTTATGGCATTGTATGGTTATGAGGCGCCTAGCTTTCTTGACTTACTATTGAGCGACAGTAGAGTGCCTAGTGTTGGGGATTTGTTGCAGGAGAATCAGGATATTATGAGGGCTCTTCGAGAGAATATATAGAAGGCACAAAATCAGTAGAAGCAGTATGCAGATCAGAGGAGAGTTGAGCATTCATTTGAGGTAGGGGATATGGTGTATTTGATGTTGCAACCCTATCAACAGTCCACTCTCAAGAAGAGTGGTACAGAGAAGCTTAAGCCATGATACTATGGGCCTTTTAGGATCATCAGACGAGTAGGCGAGGTGGCTTATGAGTTGGAGTTACCGGTAGATAGCAGGGTGCATAATGTGTTTCATGTGTCACGCCTCAAAAAGGTGTTAGGACATCGTGATGTTCTTTGCACCACTTTACCACCCCTGGATGATGAGGGGAAGTTGATTTTGGTATCCGAGGCCATTTTGGATATCGGAGAGAGACAGTTATAGAGATGTGTCATCAGGGAGTATTTGATTAAATGGAAGGACTTGTCGGTTGAGGATGCTACATGGGAGAGTGAGGAGATTCTGAAGCATCCGGAGTTGAGATTGCTTGGGGACAAGCAATTTCAGGGAGGGCAGACTGTAATGTCCCCTTCTTAGTGGCCATCGCAGTGATTATTTAGCCTTTATGCTCCCGAAGGCTAAATGGAGAATAAGGGAGAAACTATTAAATTAATTATTTTATAAGGTTATCAAATAAATTAAAAATCAAATGGTAACCTTATATTTAATTAATTTAATATAGTGACTTAAATAAATTATTATATCATAAAAGTCACTAAAAATAAAATAATATTATAATGTTGGAAGCTTTTAGAGAGGCTGACCTAGTCTTGGAGAAAAAGTATATTATGAGGGTTAGCCAAGCTTCATTCATCCTGGTTTGACAATTGCTTGATGTGTTCATTGTGGAGAATTCTACAGCCATTGATCATTGGGAATGAAAACTCCCCTTGATTAGCATAACTGAGGTGGTGAAATATCCTTTGAAGGGTTGCAACGATTGGAGGAGATACACCAGTCTTCTCATCAGTACAAATTTAATGGCCAAAGGCCAAATTTGTGGAAGTTGAATAAGGAAGGTATTGCAAAACAATTGCAGATTGGAGACAACATTGCTTGGCATTTTGGAGGCGACTATTGTGTTGTACCCAAACCAAAATTTTTGCTTCACTAAGGCATTTTGCTTAATTGAGTCTTAATCTTGTTTGAGTGATGTCAGAAGGTCGTTTTTAGACTTTTTAAATATGGAGTTTGTGTCAGTTTCATGTTAGTCTGTTACTGAAGAAATTCAAGAAAAGTGAAAATCTGAAGGAAAATCATCAAAATTTTCTATCTCTGGAGAGGAGAGCACATTTTCAAAAAGGTGCTCTATCTTTTAGGGGCTCAGATCCTGTTTTTAGGGTTTGTCACCTCCAGCAGACATTTGTTTGGTATCATGCTAGCTTCGCAACGAGCTATCAAGCTTGTCAAATGGACCTGTTTTGTTCGAGTTACAGAAGATATAGCGCAAAACGAGAAGAACGACAATTGGCTATCACTGGAAAAAAGAGCAGCTTTTGAGAAAGGCGCCCATCTTTTTAAGGTGTCAAATAAAGGTTTTTGACTAAATACCACCCGAGATGTTTATCTCACATTTGTTCAAGCTTCGCGATGCATCCGTCAGTGGGTGAATCTAAGTTGCCGAAATGCCTGAGCCGGAGGTCAAACATAGGGTCAAATCTTGGTCAAAATATCAAGGAAAAAAGCAAAAGAGCACTTTTTCAGAAAGGCACATGAGCTTTTGAAGCCTTTAATGCCTTCTTTTTTTTATGTTCTCAGATATTCAGCTTCTCCGTGTTACGTTCAACTCCCCGTTGCCTGTCTCCGTCAAATCAGAAGATGACTTAGCAGCTTGCAGTCGGAGTTTTAGTGTTATTTTGGTCATTTCCTAAACTGGCTAAGTCTGAAAAAAAGAGCACATTTTCAAAAAGGCGCCCTTGATTTTCACCCCTCAGATGATGTTTTTTGGAAAAATGTACCTTTGCAGCTGCCATGTGGAATGGGGTTAGCTCTGCAGTGAGCCTGTGATCTAGTCTTGAAACTTGTTCAATCAGAAGTTATGAAGAATTTGTTTTTCCTTTGTACGAGTTGGAGATGAGTAAATTTGACCAAGTCTGAGAAAAAGAGCAGTTTTTGAAAAGGGCGCTTGGATTTTTGACCCTTCAGATCTTAGTTTTATGATATTTGGTCTCAAGGTACCTTTTGATCAATTTTTGTCCTGCTCTGCGATGCACCTATTAGCAGCCAATCGGTGGAGTCAGTCAGCCAATGTCAGGGGATGAACAGAGGTCCCAAAAGAGTTTCAAATCCAAATTTTCATCAAAATTGGCTAAGTCTGGAAAACGCCTAGAGAGGTCAAAGTTGATTTTTCGAAAGAAGTTGACTGGTGCGCCCTAACTTGAGTTCTGACTTCAGTTAGACTGAACGATTTCTAGGTTGTCATCTCTAGTTAACATTTTGGCATGTTGAGTGTTCTTTCAGTTCGCATGTCGAGTTAACTAGTTTGCATGTCCAGTTAACTGACTTTGCATGTTGAGTTAACTTGTTTGCATGTTTACTTAACTGAAGTGCATGTTTGAAAATCAACTTGAGTTTGAATGCATGGCGCATTAGTTGAAGTTTTGTGAAGATTTTGTGAAGTTGACACTTCATTATATATTTTAACTTCAGTCTTCAAAATGGACGCTTTAGTTAAGATTTTTAACTAAAGATTTAAAGCATGAATTTTGAGTTGTGAAGTATGGCAACCTTAATATGGAGTTGTCAACTGAAGCTTAATTCGCATGATGCTTTAAATAGAATTTTGCAACTGAAGTCTTAATAAGGCGACTTTAGTTCTAAAGCATGGTGCTTTATTTAGCTCATTTTAGTCTTCAATTAACTAATTTGAGGTCCAATCACAAGCCAAGCGCAATTTTCAAGGTTGCATGCATTTCTTACGAATTTTAGTGATGAAACTCTATTTATTCAAGCTTAGGCGTCCATTATTTCTTCATCACAAGCTTAGAAACATACATTCTTCTTGAGCGAGCATCGATTTGAAGGTGTTACAGGTGTCAGAATTCAACGTTCTTCATAGCAACGGATTCAGTTTGATCAAAAGAAGAATATTCCAGACTTTGTTTTCAGTTTGCATGCAGGTTTCATCGAATTCCAAAACAGAGATAGGCGAATTCTACAGAAGCAGAGCAAATAAAACCTTCTTTCTTCTGTCTTATTTCTTCTATTTCTCATCTTAGGTACTTTCTTCGCATGTCAAAGAAATTCAACATATTTTCAAAATTTGATCATATGGGTTCGCATACTTCAGTATTTGCAGCAAAACCCATGTCTTAGATTTTTTCAAGAAAATTGCCCCATAGTCTTCATTCTAAAGCTTTGTGCTTTTTTCCGAGAATTTCTTTGCATGTGGGCCTAAAACACATTTTTTCGAGAATCAAACTTTCTGGGTTGTCTTAGAATTTAATTCTACACAAAACCCATGTTTCAGAAAAATTTCAAATTTTTTTCCCGCCATAGGCTATTTTTAGCCTTGTCTAGAGATTTTCAGTTTTTCCAGAAAGTTGTTCAAGTATATCCGACTTTACAGTCAAAAGTCTTCATTTTCAAAATGCAGTTCAATCTCATTGATTATAAGACCAAATCGGTTCTTATACATGATTTTGTCAGAACTTCAGATACGGACTTGAATCATGTTTATCCAGTGGTTAATCTGAGCAGTCTGGAGGGTGTTAGTAGCAATTCATTGAGAAATCTTAAACGTTCCGGATTGCTGGCAGCGGCATCTATTCCTGTTACCACTTTTGATCTTGAGTTCGTTCTTGCTTGCATCAAGCATTATGACTCATCTTCACGACAAATCAGATCAGCTGATGGGAGGGTTATCTGTAGTCTTAAGCCGAAGGATATAGAGAAATATTTTGCTATTCCTCCTCGTTCACATAATTTCACTGTGGTTATTGAGGCTTGTGAGAAGATATGGGATGGAGATCAAGAACGTTCACAGAGAAAGGTGGCTCAGAGATGGCTGAAAGTTCAAAAGACTAATATGCCTAAAAAGGTTGGTGGTGGTGAATTCAAGGATGAGGTTGATGTTTTGATAACTTTGCTCAATCGAGTTATAGGTCAAGAAGATGCTAGCACTTTCCGGTCATGGATGTTTTACCTTATTTCCAAAATTCTTGATGGCACAAAACATTTTGACTGGGCTATGTTGATTAGTGATTGCCTACATCAGCAGATTTTTGATTTTCTTAGGTTTCACGAGTTTCGTATGGTGTCCTACTTGGTCTATTTAGTTGCATTTCAAGGCAGCTACAGGCATTTAAAAACTAATGGCACTCTTGGTGTTCAACGTGTTCATGAGTACTATTCTCAGTTGGAGTTTTCTAAATCTGAACAAGATTTCCGAGCAGTGAATGATCACTTTTCTATGAGGATAGTCAGAGATCTTGACAATGAAATGCACATTCGTATTTCTGACGAGGCAAAATCAGCGATGGAGACTTGAAGTTGGTTTTATCAATTCCCCTATCTGGGTTTGGATATGTTGGAGAGCCTCGATGTTGCCAGGTATCCTTGAGACAAGATCATCTTCATGGAGTTTCTCGGTGAGATGCAACACGTTCACTCCTTTCTTTGCAGTCGTCATAAGTCTGCAGCTACTTTTCCGTTCGGATTGGGCATTTTCACATGCAAAACTGCGGCAGATGCCAAGCATATGTCAATTGAGATGGAAGATTCAAACTCAAAACTCATACTGAGAGGTGTTCCTATGATCCTTTGGGTCACTATGCAGCCAGGTTGGAGCGAGGGATTGCACATAAGCCGGCACTTGAAAGATTTACAGGCTAATTGTGAAGATGAATTCGAGGTTTGTCGTGGAGTCACTATTGTAGACTCACTGTCGGCTCTGACTCTCACGATTATATCAGGAAGGATGTTGATGTTTATCAAATGATGATGAGGGTTGCAGAACCATGAGAGATCCGGTGGCTGGCTGGGGTTGGTAGCTAGGAAGAATAACCTCCGGAGAGGTGTCTAGAATCGGTTATCAAGACTAGCAAGTAGTTCTTGGAAGTAATGAGAATAGGTTCTGTGATAGAGCATGGGAAGGGAATTTTCTTCATTACCTTCTGCCGAGGGGTCAAGACCTTGGGTCCAGGCTATTGTGATATTACCTCCTAAAGGAGTTAGACTCAATGGAAACACGAGAAAGAGAACTACTGGTAAAAGGAAGCAAAAGCAAGTTGAGAATGTACCTGAGATTCTAGTAGAGACAGTCATTCAGGCTGAGCCTCACGTTTCACCTCCTAGTTCACCACATGTGCAACCTATTGATATAGATTTAGAGCCTAAGATACCAATTCGAGTAGGATCGGAGACAACTGAACCACCACAGGTTGATACATCAGGGATAGTCTCTCCTCGAATTGATAATATTGTTCAGTCTTGTTGGCTCGAGAAGTCTTTGGGGAGACAGAGGCGAGAACCTTCATATAACCTTGATTTATCTGAGTTCAGTGAACCTTATCAGAGAAGGTCGAACAAGAAAATCAAGAAACAGGTGCATATTGAGAAGACTCCAGAATCAGAGATTGTTATAGAAGTTGCTATTCCTCCAGAGGGTAAGAGCCTAGATGAAGTTGAAGTTGGTGACTTTGCTTTCACTAAGGCAAATCTTGGTAGGACCACTCGAGAGACAGATGCGAGCCTTCTTAAGATTGTCACCAATAATCTTGAAGAACGCATCACGAAGGATGGAGAGGATAAGGCATTGCTTAAGGCTGAAAATGGTCAACTATGTCAGTATATCTTTGATCTTGTTCACGGAAATTCAAGTAGAGCGCCTGTTCTTCCTCAAAATACACCTGCAGAACAACAAAAGTTGGATCAGTTAGTCAGTCATGGCAGGCTTTTGGATAACTGGATTGAAAGCTTAGTCGTTACAGGTCAGCGTCTTCTTGCGGATTTGTATCAGTTAAGGAGTGATGCACATAGACTTCGTCAAGGTATTCAGTTGCTCGAGGTTTCAGTTGCAGAGAGTTTAGCCAAGGATCGTGTTCTTGTGTCTCAGTTGTCTGATGCATACAATGCCTTGGAGATTGATGAAGATCAAGAGAAAGTTTTTACTTGGAGGGAGCAACACCTTTTCAAAATGGAAATATGTGAAAAGATCTCTACCAAGTTGTTTTCACTAAAAGATAATGTTGTTGGAACACTTGCACTTGTCAGTGGTTTTGTTGTTCAGATTCCGTGTCATTATCTTCTTGAGGATGGCACGTATATTGAATTAGACATAGTACAAGCTGAGTTCGAAAAGCTGATTCGTGATAGCCTTGAGGGAAATCCTGTGGCGGCTGATTTGGAGAATATTACAGTGATTGCAGCTAGTTTCAAAAAGGCAGCTGAAGATGTCAGAGAATGCATGCATACAGTCAAGGAAAGTGACAAGGAGTTGAAGAAACAAATTATTGCTTTGGACAGTATCAAAGTGCTAGAAGACAGAGTAATTGATGAGTTCCTGGACGAGGTGTTGAACCGAGATGACTTTGAGTGATCTGCCAGTTGGGACTTGCAGTTAATTTCGAGGATAGAATCAAGAGCAGC